>PVJA010001071.1:0-137443 GCA_004027025.1 Myocastor coypus | reverse complement strand
TTTTTATGGATGAGTAGTATTCCATTGTATAAAAATACCACATTTTCTTTAACCATTCTTCAAATGATGGACATTTTGGTTGTTTCCAAGATTTGGCTATTACAAATTGGGCTGCTATAAACATAGGTGCACAGATATCGCTATATTAAAATGTATTTAGTACAAGGTCTCACTGCATAGATCGGACTTGTAAGGATCCTCCTGTTTTCAGCCTCCCAAGGTGACACCATACCCAGTCTCAGTTGCAGTCTCAGTGCACCCCAGGGGTGAGGCCAGCATGGCAGGCTGGGGGTCGAACCACAGTCCTTACGTCTGCCTAAGCAGGCGCTTTCATCTGCTGGGTTATCTGGCTGGCCCTGAGGACATCCTTGGGTTGAATCTCTTTGGGGACTTTTGAACTTCACATGTCTGAATGTTTATGTCCTTTGAAGACTTGGGAAGTTTTCAGCAACTAATTCATCAAGGGAGATCCCTATCCCTATCTCTACCCTGGTTCCTTGTGAAACACCTATAATTTGAATATTGATTTGCTCAGTGGCATCCTACAAATTCCGTAGCATGTCTTCACGCTTTTCTCCTTTTTATCCCTTTTGGTGATTTCCAAAGACCCACCTTCAGGCTCAAAAGTTTCTTCCTCTTCATCTTGTCTGTGAATTATATCACTCTACTGTATTTTTTATTTCATTCACTGAGTTCTTCAGCTTCAAGATTTCTATTTCATTCTATTTGCTGAATTTCTCACTGTAATCATGACAGTTATTTTTCTAATTTCATTGAATGTCTTTCTGTAACCCCTTCATCTTACTAAGTTTCCTTGAGAACATTAATTATTTTTCTGGAAATTTGAAAATTTTCTCTGCTTTGGGATCAGTTACTACGAAATGTTCATGTGATGGCGTTCCCTTCCTTGCTTTTCCCTGTTTCTTTTGTCACTGCCCTGGATCTCTGCATCTGGAAGAACTGTCCTTTCTTCTGAACTTTATGAAAGAGCTCAGGAGGTCTGGGCTTGGCAACCAGGGTACAATTGCAGTTTGGGAACTAGAGCCACTAGGGCGCAGGGATGAGGCACTGTGTAGTGGCGACTCTGGTCCCTAGGATGATGGGACATTAAGAGTATCCTAAACTCTGTGAAGTCAGAGGCAGTGGCAACAAGAACCGTGTGGTGGCAGAGCACAGCCATTTCTTGGGCCCTGGGCTGCAAGGTGCAGCACAGCAATGACCCCTACTCCCCAGCGAGGGAGTTCTCTCAGCAGCCCAGACTCTAGGGAACTCACTACGATCCAGGAAAGTGGGGTAGTGAGGGTGGGATATTTCAGTTCATCCATTGCTGTATTTCCCAGGGATGTGGGGTACCACGTAAGCTCAGCTAAGGCAATTCCTTGGGGAGGCAGAGTGCAGCTCCAGCTTGGTCCCCAAGAGGCAAGGGACACCAACAGTTATGAGGGTAAAAGGTGGGGCTCCCAGCAGCCTGGCCTCACAGGCCTGGGTGTAGCAGCAGCTCAGACTGGGACTGGTAGGCCACTGGGTGGGGCCTCGGAGGCAGCTGAAGCTCCGGGATGGACGAGCGCAGTGGCCTCTTGTCTCCACAGCAGGGCACGTTCCAACAGTGGCTCTGGCTCCCGAACAACTTAGTGCAGTGACCTTGTACGGGATAGGAATGGCTCCTTCTCCGAGGAGCATGGCTTTGTGGACTCCAGGTAGCTTCTTTGGCTCGTCTCAGAGCTGTGAGGACCCGGGGGCCCCCAGTGGTGAGGACTGTGGGTGCCCACAGTGCTGATAGGCAGTAGTGACTCCTTTTCTGGTTCTGAGCCATTCCCTACTGGGACATGGGGTGGCAGAGACCAGGAGTTTCCTTGACATTTTGAGCTTCTGGGCTCTGTGACATTTCTGCTCCTCCTTTGGTATACCCTGGAGCTCCTTTGTAGTTATTTTCCTCGATGCCTACTTGTTCATTCACTGTTTCAGCTGTCTTTGTTTTGGGCAGAGAATGAACTCTGAAATGATCTAATTGACCATGGTATAGGCATCAGAAAGCAGGACCAAGTCATTCTTTACATTCTTTACTGTAAGAGGCTCTTCTGAGCTTCCCAGGCTCGAGGGTCTTTGGCCTCTTTCCACTGGATGCAGGTGGTACCTTCTCTCCAGTTGTGACAACCAGAAATGCCTCCAGACACTGCCAGAAGTGCCCTGGAAGTAGCATTGCCCTGGGAGACACTGTTTTAGGTTCACTCCTCTTGGGGCAGTGGAGCTCTGTGCAGGAAGGCCAGGACTATCCTCTCAGGTCTGACAAAAAGCAATGAGGGCTATGGGGGGTGGGCAACATGTCGGAGCCAGTGGTGAAAGCAGTGCCTGCGCTAGGTATTCTCCAACTGGTATTTTATTTAAAACTCCACCCCGGGATCCAAAATCCCAGGGTGCAAGGTTGGTGAATGGACTCATGGAAATTCAGCACCTGAAAGTCTTACCTTTGTCACTTTGCTACAGAAACCCCTTGTCCTCAGATCGCCCAGCTTGGCCTCTGGATCTTGGCTACCCTTGCTAGCGTTGATTGAAAATCTGGAGCCAGCCAGAGCTGCTGAGGAGGGCCATCTGTCCCCAGAGCTGCTCAGGTTGCTTTGTGGCTGTGGATTCCAATTCTTAGTTCTCTGTTCACCTACATCACCTTTAAGGGCAAAATCATACCTGGGTGAGTTCAAGTGAAGACATCCTTGCTTTATGAAGAGCAGTGTCTTTACCCCCAGAGTGAGGATCCACTTTAGGATTCTAGGCCAGATACATGGGAGCCCAGCTGACCAAGGCAGCACTGCAGTTTCGTGGTCTAAGCTCTTAAGGAGGAACAGACAGGCTTGCTGGGCCCGCGCCCTCGATCTGCAAAGGCTTCCAGTGCATCATGTGTGCATCCAGCCTATTTTCAAACACTGGGGATAGAACTCTAATGGAATCTGTAATCTGGTTGGGGAAAGAGAGAGAGAGATAGAGATAGAGAGAGAGAGAGAGAGAGAGAGAGAGAGAGAGAGAGAAGGCAACAGAAGGCAACAAGGTTGAGACTGGGCATGGTGGCCCAGCCTATAATCCCAGCTCTTGGGAGGCTGTAAACAGGCAGATCGCTATGAGTCCAGTCTAGTAGTGAGCCCCTGAACAACCTGTAGACCCTTCCCTAAAATACAAAAAAAAAAAAAAAAAAAAAAGAGCATAAACAATGCAGCCATGGTGCTGAGAGCTGGGGAGTCAGGGGCCAGGACTGGGAGGGCCACCGGGACAGGCAGCCAGGAGGGCCTCTGGTTCTGCCAGCAAGCAGGGCCTGAGACAAGGGCATAAATGCAAGACTTGATGGAGACTGTGAACTCAGAGAAGTCTGGACCAGGGGAGCAGGGAGGGTCAGGGTGCAGATGGGTCATCGAGCTGGCCCTGGACCTAGGGATGGTCAGTCCCACAGACCAGCCAAAGGACAGGGGGTGTGAGATGGGGAGCAGCAGCTGTCCAGCAGCACCAGCCCGTTTTGGTGAGACGCTCACCCCAGGGAACCTTAACCTCGGAGGACATCTAGGGGACACACGTGTAGGCTCCTGTGGGGTTCCATCATGCAAGGTCCAATCTAGGTAGGACACTGTCCTGTTGTCCCCGATGAGAACTCAAAGGGGCCTGCGTGGATCCAGGTGTTCAATGCAACATAGCCTGAAGGTGGAGCGGACAGGAGAGCCCATTGGCATGAAAGGTGCTCAAAAGTGTCCTAAACAGCACCTCTGAGGAGGTGACATGTGGGCTGGTACTCAGCTTGTGCTTGATCACTGGGCCACCTGTAAGAAAGCTTCAAGAAAGAGCCTGCGGGTGGTGCTTCTGTTGGTTATTTCTCAACTTTGGGGTGACTTGGGGCTAATCCCCATGAGCCTAGCTGTGGAACTGAATCTGGATTCTGCAGAGTTAGTGCACAGAAGGAATCCCAGAAGCCCGATAAAGACCAGGGTGTGTGCCAGCTGGAACCTTACCGATTCGGTGACAGTTATAGATTCTTGTGGTTACTGGGAACAGTGCCATCCAATAGAAACACATAAAGTGTATATAATTTAAAAATTTCTAAAATTTGCACTAAAACTAGGCAAGCACAATTTCAATAAAGCATATTATTCAATTTGGTATACCCAAAATGTCATCATTTCAACATGTACTTGATATAAAACATTAATGAGCCATTTTACATTCATTCATACTATGTGTTCTAAATCTGGTGTGTATTTTATACTGACAGCACATGTCAGTTAGGACTGGCTGTCTTTCAAGCATTCAATAGCTACATGTGGTTAGCGACTACTATGTTGGATAGCACTGCTCTGGCAATCAGGAGTACAGTTTATTACTCATATTTCAATGTTGTCTTTCTAGCAGGAAAATCTAGAGGACAGATCTACTGGGCCATCAACCGGTCACTTGCCCAGAGGCCTGACAGTGTCACCAGCTGAGGGGGAACTCTGGTGGACATCCTGTGACTTAGAAAACTAAATGGTTAGTAAGACTAAACATTTTACTTTCAGGTAGCTATGTATTTACACTGTAAGAAATAATAGGAAGCTATACTACACCCTGTACCAGCTTCCCTGTGATGATAAGAAATGTCAAGTGGGTCGTGCTTTAGTATCCCTGCTAGGAAACAGGCACTGATAGAACCCCAAGATCTATTCAGATTCCTCTATTTCATTTGTACTCCTGTGTGTGTGTGTGTGTGTGTGTGTGCACGCATGTGCGCATGTGTGTGTATTTGTGTATCACGTAGCCATTAACACAGTCAGGATAGCGAACAGTTCTATTTTGGCATGGAGAATGATTACCGAGGAGCAGAATTTCAGGTATGGGTTTTCTGAGTTGGCTCTGAGATTTCTAGAATTGCTTCTTAGCCAGGTTAGATTTAAAGGTGCTGCTGCTTCTGTTTCTTAGTGAAGACATCACTAATGTCCGTGCTGGGAACTGTTCATAAAGAGGCACAGTATACTGCATGCTCCTAACAACCAGCTAGAAGAGGTGGGAGCTAGGCGCTGCTGCAGAGGAGACTCGCCTACTTTTTTTTTTTTTTTTTAAGCTAAGCCTGAAATGACACTGCTTGGTTGCTCCTAATGTCTCCACACAAAGTAGTGAAAGCAAAGGGAAGAACTCAGGGACTTGAATCCCAGTCTGGGAGCTGCCTAAAGTGCTTCTAGATGTGTCCGCTGCCATAGTGAAAATCAGACGCAGAGCCTCATCCTGGGACCCCTAAGGTACATTGCAAAGGGAGCTCTCAGCCTTGATCTTATTTACTGTTAAAGGGAGCCATTGTTTGGCATGGAATGGGATCTTATAATCTGAGATGGAGATGCGCACAAAGACTTTGAGGAAGGTAAAGACATGGAATCCCTAAATCCTGGAGAACATTATTTGCCAACAGAAGATCCTGTCCTGTCCTGTCCTGTCCTATCCTGTGCTATCCTGTGCTATCCTGTGCTATCCTGTGCTATCGTATGCTATGTTATCCTGTGCTATCCTATGCTATCGTATGCTATGCTATGCTGTCCTGTCCTGTCCTGTCCTGTCCTGTCCTGTCCTGTCCTGTCCTGTCCTATCCTACCCTACCCTACCCTACCCTACCCTACCGAGTTATCCTCTTGTCACATTGTTCTCCCTGTCCTCAGCCAAAGAAGTGTGGCAAGGAGCCCGCGTTCATGGGAGTCACTGGAGCTCCCCAGCTCCTCACCTTCTGAAGCAGCCGGCTTGATAAGACAGTCAGTTGCAGCTGCTCTGGCTCAGTGGTAACACCTCTTAGGGCTGGGCAAGGCAGGCCAGGAGGCTGCGGATGCTGGAGGCTCATAATTAGCATCTAATATGCGGTCCTGTTTCTCTTACAGCTGGGGAGCACAGGTCCAGGAATCAAGAATGGAAATGTCAGTGTCACCAGGCACTATCCTTTGTAATGACTCCCAAGCAAAAGCTTGGCTTCCTGTTCTTGAGACTTTATGTCCTACTGGCCTAGAGGGCTTCATTCCAGAGGAAGGAATGCTTCTGCCGGGAGACACGACAATGATTCCTCTGAATCCACTGAATCCACTGAATTCCACTGAATGGGAAGTTTAAACTGCTTCCTGACCACTTTGGGCTCCTTGTGCTTTTGAGGTAATGGGCAAAGAAGGGAACTGTGGTGCTGGGCTGGGTGACTGATGCCAACCACCAAGGGGAAGCTGGGGCCCTGCTGTCCAGCAGAGGCGAGGAGGAGCACGTCTGGAACACAGGGTCCTTGCTAAGGATGGTGGAAACGGACACTGACACAATCCAGGCAGACCTCCACATGGTCTGCACAGACCTGTCAAGAATGAAGATCTGAGTCACAGCCCACGACCAGCCCCAGTGCCTGCTGAAGGCGAAGGGACTGCCATGTGGGCAGTAGAGAAAGACAGTCACAAGTGCCAGCTGCCACCACGTGGCTGGTTTCAAAAACGAGAATTCACCAGTTATGAGTTGTTCTGAGTCCTCCTGGAGTGTTTATGCATATATTTGTATATGTATACAAGTACAAAGTGGATATCTTTGTTTTGTTTCTTCTCCCACTCCCTTTTGTGTAACAGAAGCATACTGGCTTCATGTCAGTATTTAAGCACAGTTAATTTCACATCACAGTAGTTAAGCTGTGGGATCTCAGAAGACGAAATGTCAAGACTTCACTTGGTCCTCAGGGCAAGGAGCCGTAGTGTCTTTCCTGTTGTCCTGGGGACAGTCGCCTCATGTTACTCGAAACTGTGACCTTGTTAATGTCTTTATTTGGAGACTAAGCATAGTTTATGTATTAGTCATTTTCCATGACTGGGACCAAAGCCTGAGACTCGCAACTTCAAGGAGAAGAGTTTTGGCTAATGGTTTTCAGAGAGCACAGTCCATGGCTGGTGGGCTCCAGGGCAGAAACTGCACGATAGAAGGGCCTGGTGGAGAAAAGCTGCCCAATCCGCGGCAGCCAGGTGGCAGAGGCAGAGGAGGGAGGGGTCCTCCTGGGCCAGGCCCCTGCCACCCACCTCTGCCACCCAGCCCCACCTCCTATGCACATGCAGCTGCTGAGCTCATGGGCAGAGGAATCCGCCGAGCGCAGTACCCAGTATCGCACCACTTTCCAAAACAAGAGGCTGGGGTGGAGGGGGCCGTAGAGCTAAACTATAGTCACTTAAAATGTACGATGCTGCCAAGTTGACAAGAAGGTGGATTCGTCGTGCTTTCAGGTATCATTTGACTGGACTAAAGTTTACCCAGGAAGCTGCTAAGACATTACATCTGGGCATGTCAGTGAGGGGACATCGTTCAGTCCACCGAGGGACCGGACAGCAAAAGGGCAGAGGAAGGATGAATGGGCTCTCTCCCCTGGGCTGGGACACTGGCCTCCGCCCTGGCCCTCGGTACTCCTGCTTTGCAGGCCTTCCTGAGGAGCCTGGAGCCACAGCACTGGCTGTCCTGGTGCTTTGGCTTGCAGCTTCTCTGCGAACCCTGGCTAACAGGGCCCTTTACTCAATAGCCCACTGGTGGGAGATTCCCTGGAACTATGGTACCATGCCACTACCAGGAAGTTGATTCGATTCCTTCTACTGGACTCTAGCAGGTGTGTGGGTGCCTCTGTGTGTGTGTGTGTGTGTGTGTGTGTGTGTGTGTGTAGCTCTGTGTGTCCCATGTTATCTTCCTGTATGCAACATCCAGTCAGGATGAAGAGTCCCCATCACCCACCACAAGGCTCCCAGTGCTCCCACAACCTCACCCATGGCCTTTGTGCACCCCACTCAGTCAGTTCCTCATTTTTAAAACTTTGTCACTTAAAAATGTTACATCAGTGCCATCATGACATAGTGTGAGCTTTGGGATCATTTCCCACACATCATAATGCCCTGGAGAATCAATGGCCCAAGTTGCGCTTCCTGACACTTCATGCCCTTTGGCTGTTGTTTTGTCTTTGTGAGACAGGCTGTCGCTACGGAGTCCAGGCTGCCCTTGAACTCCCTGCATAGCCGAGGGTGGCCTTGAACGTGCGGCTGTCCTCCTCCTGCCCAGCTTCCTGAGTGCGGGGAGTACAAGCCAAGGCTGGCAGTGCGCTCCTTTTGATTGCTGAGTAGCGTTTCACATGCTACGGCTCCCAGTGGGTCTTAGTTAAGTACCTGGCATGTCACGTGGCTGCACACAGGTCCCAGTGTGTACTTCATAGCCAGTTGTATGGATGCTGTGCTTGTCCTAGCCAGGTAGTCTGACCGTGTCACTGAAATGATTACTCAAAGGACTGAGGGCTAAGATCAAGGATAAGGTAAGGAAGGATTCAACCATGCCTGAAGCCAAGGAGCGCATTTGCCCAACACCCAATGCTTCAGAGCTGCTGCTCGCTTCAGATGCTTTGGGGGCCAGGAGCCCGGCTGCACTGGGAACAGAAAGTGGAAGAGGGTTATTTAGGTCCTGGTTTTGGAGGTTGAAACCCAGCCTTGTCAGGGTCTTCTGGGAGATGGCGTTCTCAGGGGGCAGCTCGCTGAGGGACCGACAGGAGAAGACCCGGGAAAGGAACCAGCGCCTGCTCCTGAGGGCCCTGACACCGACTCCAGAAATGCATGAGTCCTTTTGCAGGGTGCAGGGGGCCCTAGCAGAGGCGATCTCTGTGGTATGCCCCCTGGCATCTGCCTGTCAGCAATGGTCAGCTGCAGTGGAGGCCTGGTGGAGGCAGACTTATGCTGGACCCTTGTCCTCCAACCCAGGTCATGTGGCAGGGACATCCTGGGTTCCTGGTACTGCTCGGTGGCAGGGATTCCCCTGTTGTCTTACCTCTGCTTGGCCCTGTCACATTCTGTCACTCCTAGGAGAGCCGCAGAGATGGCAGGCCGAGCAGAGGGGCCATCTGCCACTTGATGGTGCTCCTGTTACGCACCAGGCCCTCCCTGGATCCTCACATCCACCCAGGGGTCACTGTGGACCTGGTGCCCGAGCCTCTGAGTGCCGAAAAGCTAATGCCAGGCCCCAGCACTGGAGGCGGTGCTGGGCAGAACCATCACTGCCTGATGCCATCATCGGTGGTGCAGGGGGCTGGTGTGGGGCTGTTTTCCGTGGTCAGAGGCTGCAATGAGATCTGCAGCCAGAGCCACCTGCAGGCTGCCGGGCATGGGGCAGGGTGTGGTGACATCCAGCTCTCCCAGCCTTTCCCGGGGCTCTGCAGGCACCCCCAGGGCTCCATCTCCTGCTCTGTGGGCTGTGGGGTGAGGGTGAGGGACTTCGGCCTGCGCACCCCTCCCCCCAGGCCGGCCTTGGCCTTCCTTGCCCAATGCACAGCACACGGACTGCCCCGGGGCAGGGAGTTGTCCCCCACTCCCCAGGGGCATGGCTGGCCAGGGTTGCAGGATGTAATGGGCAGAGGCTGGGGCACAGAGGACGGTGCCAGGCACCGCCCCGACAGTGAGCACGTATTTCCACTTGATAGGGACAAGGTAGAACGTGACTGGGTAGTGGTGGGACAGTGGCTGGCAACACAGCAGGCTGCGCTCTGGGAGCTGTCCCTGGTCCCTTCTCTGTCCGTGGTCCCTTCTGGGTCCCTATAGCTCCCTCTCTGCTGGGGCTGCCCCTTCTCTCTGCTCAGACAGCCACCGCCTTTGAAATCTTATCTCCCGTCTTCTCTTGGTCCCCCCCCCCCCGCCCCCCGCCAGCCTCATCTGTCCCCTGCCTCCCCACCCCCACCTGCTTGCCATCAGCAGCCCCTCCCCTCTCCTGCTGGCCTTGGCTTCTTTCTATCTTGTCCTATCTGCTGGAGGATACCTTCCTTACCTCCCCTAGCGCTCCAGGGGAGGCACTGGAGCTGTGGGTTAGGTCTCTGCCCACCTCGGGCCCCAGACCCGCTACCTCCTCCTTCCTCCGTGGAGACATCCAGCTTCAGCCCCTCGGAGGACCCTGGCCTGGCCCTCACACCCCAGGTGTCCTCTTCCTTTGCCTCCCCAGCCTGGTGGCCTTTGCCGGGTGACAGCTTGGCAGGAGGTTTCCCCACTGGGGTAAATGCTGCTCCTGCCTTCAGGTGTGATCTCTTCCTCAAACTCCAGGCCAGTCCTTCCCAGGTCTTGTCCCTCTCACCCCTTGGGACTCAACACCTTCTGCAAGGCTGCCTGACAGTCCCCTCACACATGGCCCCTCCCCCTCCTGCACCCCACGCACCTCTCATCTCTGCACCCTGGTTTCATTTCCTGACAGATGCTACCTCCTAGCTCACAGGCCAAGTGGGAAGGGGCTTCATCTTCTGGGTGCCGGGGGAGCTATGAGCAGGCCAGATGGGGAGCCGCTGGGGCCAGGCGACTGACAACTCTCCAGCTCCCCACCCCCGCTGAAGCCCTGGCCCAGGGGTCCTAGCTGCCCCCAGAGGCCTCTGTCTGTGGAATCAAACGGCCTGGCTGCCTGGCTTCAGATCCCATCCAGGCTGAGCCTTCCTGTGGGCCTCAGCGCATATAGGAAAATCAGGAGGCTGAGGGTGCTGGGCGTAGCTCAGGTTCCGGGTGAGGACTCCCTGAGCTAACACCCAGGGGAGTGTACCCCAGTGCCTGGCTGCCGTGGCCACTCTGCAGGTGGCAGAGCTGTGGGGACAGGCACTCAGATGGGAAGCTCCCCCTACACGTTCTCAGTCTGCCATGTTGCTGGCTGTGAGTCCAGCCCCGTTTCACCACGAGGTCACGAGTTCGATTCCCAGTATAAAAACACATTTTATTAGTCCCTGTTTATAGCACATCACGACCACATTCATTGCAGGGCTGGTGCACACATCTGTAACACACCTTAATTCTCTTCGTGTACCTTCCTCTGCCCCTCCCTCTCCTGCTCACATTTCCATTTGCAAGAACTCTAGCTCCATTTCCTGTTTTGCTCTTTAATCTGCTTATACTTTGGTTCAGAGGCTGTGGGAACTGTGGGCTGAGCTGCCCCAGGTGCTTCCTACAGGATAGCCTGGGCCAGTCACGCTCATCCCCACTGCCTTGACTTATCCATCTGTAAAATGGGACAACTTTGCCAAGTAATGATGGGAACCCAGTGGACTTCTGTGGGCTTCCTTGGTGAGCATGGTGCAGTGGCTGAGGACTTGAGCCCCAGAGGAGGTTTTGCCCAGGCCTGGGTGGCCCATAGCCATTGTGCAGTCCAGGGTGCTGCTTTAGGCCCTGCATGTTCCCAGAAGGTCCAGATGCTAAAGGGTGGTGCTTTCAGGCAGGGGGAAGACTAAGGTGGTGTCTTCCAGTCCTTGGGGCTGTGGGACCCAAGCCTTTCCTTCCTTTCCTCCATCCCTGGCCAGGAGCAAATAGCTTTGTTCCACCACACTGTCACGTGCAGCCCCAGGACCAGAGCGGGAAAGGGTGGGTCTCTGAGGGGGGGCTCCCTGGCATACGTGCCAGGAACTAAGGGTGCTCCTGGGACATGGGTGGTTTCTGTGCTGCAGCCCGGGAGCACCCAGGAAGACGGGGAGGACTCCGTCATGGCCAGGGCACTGGGCACCAGAAGGGGGTGTATAGAGCCCCTCCCTCCACGCTGCTGGAGGTGGGAGGCGCTGGGTCAGCAGCAGCGGTGCTTGGGATCTGTGCGTGTCGCATGTGACGCAGCCGCCACTGGGCTGCACATGCCTCCTGGGGATCTGTTTGTTCTCTCTGTGTTGAACGCTTAGAGCGACGGAGACACAGAAGGAATTGGCCGCACACCTGGGTTCCCAGAGGTGGGCGACGTAGCCTCCGTCCTGAGTGGCGGCCCAGGCCCGCACCTCCTGCTGTCTCCCAGGTGGGAGAGTGGAGAAGCCTTGGGTATTCTGGCTCTGCCAAGGGGAGGGCACAGCGATGCTAAGCTCTGTGGCCACTAGGCTGTGCTCCCCGACTTGCCGCCAGGCCCCTTTGTTGCCATGGCACTGTGTGTCCTTGGGTCAGTACGCCTCCTCCTGGGCCTGGGGTGGGACGGTGTCTCAGTACCGACCCAGCATGGCTTTCCTTAGGCTTGGTGAGGGAGCCCCCGTTCTACAGGTGTGCGGCAAATGCTGGAAAGAATAATCCAGCTCTGGGGCCGGGGATATAGCTCAGCGGCTGAATGCCAGGATCCCTCTGCCTTTAAATCCCTGTGGTGCCTCTCAGTTGGGAAGAGGCTGTGACTCTCCCTGTTTTCCAGGATGGGGAAACAGGCCCGGGGAAGAAGTTGCCCAAAGTGGTCGCAGGCAGTGAGGGCCGGGCTGGGAAGCCAGGCCAAAGGGACCCGGCACAGTGCCCCCTCTGCCCCTGCTCCTAGAAAGCACCTTTGCCTTTCCCTGCCCCATTCCTCACCCTCTGATTTCTCTTCCTTGCCATTATCACCAGTGGGAATTGGATGGTTGCTTTTCTAGCTTTCTATCCGTGCCTCCCACTTGAGCACCAGCTCCAAGAGGCCAAGGAGTTTTGTCTTTTATGCTCCCTAAAAAATTTTCAGTGTCTGAGCAGATCCTCAGGGAAGATTTGCCGGTTTTTGATCCTTTTCTAATTAACAGCAGGACAAATGCAGCGCGGTATCCTCCAGAGCCAGCTAGGATGCAGTGCCCAATATCAGCCAGCAGATGGTAGCAGAGAACAAGGCACCTGCCGGGTGGAGTCCAGGTGAAGCGGCAGGTTTGACTTGCCAGGGTGCTCTGGCTGTTTGTATGTGCGTGCGTGCGTGCGTGCGTGCGTGCGTGCGTGCGTGCGTGATGGGAGTGCATCTTCTTTCACCTCCATACCCTCACCACTGGCGAGGCTTGAAGATGGCAACCTGACAGAAGCCGGTTGTGCTGCCCCACAGTAAGGGTTGTCATTGGGCAAGCAGGCTAAGGAGCCTGCGCCAGGCACTGCACGCGCCCTACTTCTTGGGCTCCGCAGCTCTTAGCCTTGGTTCACCTGCAAAGCAGACCGGAAGCCAGGGTACAATCATGCTGCCCGCGTCATGGCCAGCGGGTTCCCAGGGTCCTTAACCATGGGAGGTGAGGCCTTTGACCTTCCACTAGTCCACAGTGACAGCAGCGGTGTGCATCAGGAGGGAGGGCGTTCCTGCTGCTGAAGGAGTATAAGCTGCCTTGGGGAAACTTCCAGCAGTGGAGGGACTGAGGGACACAAGGTGCCCAGAGCCGCTCCTGGCCGGCCAGAGCCCAGGACAAAGTTAGAAGCCTTGTGAGATGGTGACAGCAAGGCGTTGTGCCTGGCACATAGGCCTTCCTAGCTGGGGGCTCTGTGGGACCACAGGGGGTATACTCCTGGGCCTGGGGTTGCTATGCAGAGATGGGGTCTGCGTTGTCTCGAGGCTGGTACGATGCTGAAGGTCTGCACAGGACTGGGGAGCAGCCCGAGTGCCCTGGCCTTGAGGCCGCCCGCTCGCTGGGAGCCAAGCCCCGCAGGAGCCCAGGCCCCGGGGGGTTCCTTCTCCCAGGATGGGGCCCTGTGTCCCTGCAGCTTTTAGCCTCCTGCCTGGCCTGTGATTTATCTCCCTGCGAAGTGCGTGGCGGGGCCAGGAGGCAAAGGCCCTTTGCCTGGCCCATGAATCTTGCCTTCCTGGACCTGCTGGCCAGAGTGGCGAGACTGACCCGCCACTTCCTCTCTGCCAAGTGAGGATTAGGGAGCTGTAAAACAAGGACTCCCAATCCCTGGCCAGGAGAGCTCACAGGTGGGACTCAGATGCTCCAGCGGGCAGCAGCAGAGAGGGGCTGCTGGAACTGGAGCCCCAGGGGCACTCTTTCCTGGGGTGTCCCCATTTCCAGGCTCCTGACCCACGGAGAGGGCTTTCTGTCCAATTCCAGGCAGAGATGCACCCTAAGGTAGAGGGCCCTCCCTTGTTTCGCCCCACTTGTCAGGACCAGGCACAGGCTCAGCCACCACAAGGCTCAGCACTTACAGATGGGTGACTGGATGGACAGATGGATGGATGGATGGATGGATGGATGGATGGACGGACGGATCGACCACTGAGTGCATATGTAAGTGAATAGATGGACGGATCAGTGGATGGGTGAGTGAATGGCTGGAGGGTGGGTGAATGGCTGAATAGACAGTGAATGGCTGGGTGGGTGGATGGCTGGTGGATGGGCAGGTGGGTAAATGAATCAGTGAACAGGAAAATGAACAGAGAAAACGAAGGCAAACGGTAGTGCTGGGTTACAGGAGACGCTAATGTCTATTTTATAGTCTGTCTCAGCTTTCCTCTGATTTTATTTTATGATCAAGCAAAATTCAAAACCATGTTTTTCTGACGCGTGGGTGAGAGGGTGCCACGGTGGGTACAGGTGAGATGGCTGTGGCTGTGTCCCAGTGTGGGCATGTAAGGATGGGGGCCACTCAAAGCGGGCCTGAGGGAACAGGGCCTTGGTTTCCTCATCTGAAAAGCAGGGCCAGGGGCCACAGCTGTGCTCCATGACAGCTCTCGAATCAGAACCATCAGCATGTGTGAGACTTGCGCCCAGCTTCCCTGCGCCAGCTTCCCTGCCCAGCAACTCCCTGCTGCTCAAGGGGGAGGAGCCGAGGCAGTTGCCCACTCAAACCCCAGTTCAGGTTTCATCGAGCAGTACTGGTTAAGTGGGTTCTGTCACCTTGGCTGGCCTGGGAGCCACCATGGGATGTTGGGGTGCACTTCTGATATGTTGGGGTGGGTTGTGGAAGGTGAGGTCGGTGCTGGATCTGGCCTCTGCCCCCTGCACTCTGGCACTGTTCCCTGGCTCTGTTTCCCAGCCTCCCTGGTAAGCCCTGTCCTGCCCGGCCCTCTATTGTGCAGTGTGCTGCAGCCAGCGTACCATGGACCAAATCCCCCGAAGCCATGAGCCAAATTAAACTCTCCTCCTCCTCGTCCATGTTGTGTCAGGGATTGCATTCAGGCGGGGAAAAACTCAACTCACACCTGGGATGAGAGACACCAGCGAAGTAGTTTCCAAGCCTCAGTGTTGTTGTCTGTAAAGAGAGGACATCAACATCCCTTCTGTGTGGGACAGCCAGGGGAGCTGCGTGTCCCCCTTGATATGAGCAGCTTGGTGAGCTGTCCCTGTCACCACTGCCAGGAAGGGGATGCTGTGTCCTGTAGTCATACGGCAAGCAAGCAGCTGAGCCAGGGCCCTGGACTCTTTCCCTCCCTGTCAAGCAGGCTTCGTCTCAGCCAGGGTGTTGGCTGCCGGCAGCCTCACACGCGGTCGGGCTGGGTTCGGGGTCCTGCGCCAGGCATCTCCCTGGCAGGCAGTGTGGATAGGGAGGAATCAGGGAGTCTTGGCCCACTGGGGCTCCAGGCTGTGTGTCCAGCGAGGCCTGTGGCTTCCCCGCAGTGGCTACTGCACGGCTAATGGCCTCCTTCATAACCATCTGTGTGATAACAGACAGATTTAATTAAAAATCGCACACATCCCCCCCTCGGCAGGGTGGTTGCAGCCAGGGTGTGGGGCCTGCAATTAGAACTTAGCTCTATAAAGTCAGCGCATAGGCGCAGGGGCCTGGAGCTGCCGGCATTTCTAAAAAGAATGCGCCCCATCCGTGCCCATGTTATTTATCGAGTCAATTTTGTCCTCCGGCTGCAGCAGGAACCAACTCCAAAGCCTGAGCTCCGGCCCTGCCTTGGCTTCCGCTGCTGGACTGTGCCTGAGCACGAGCACCTCTTCTGGGGAAGAGCAAGGCTGGGGACACCAGCTTCGCAGCTGGGCAACAGGATTGTGTGCCCGGCCCTCTGAGGCTCTGTGGGCCTGGCCCCACGACACTTCTCTCAGGAAAGGTGCTGCCACCTGAGGTGCTGGGTCGCTGGCTGTGCCACTGTTATCACCCTCACAGTGACGGAGCCCAGCAGACCTTAGCTAGGGGCAGCTGGGAGGGGTGGTGAGGCCCAGGCAGGCGCCCAGACTGGCGGACTCTCTCTCAAGAGTGGAGACTTGACAGTCAGAGATCTGGGTATGATTCCTGATTCTGCCACTTACTTGCTGTGTGGACCTGGGGCTTTGTTTTCTCATCTGTAAAATGGGGATGGACCCGGATCCTTCCTTATCGGCTGAGAAATCTACAAGCGCGCAAAGGGTGCGAGGTGGAGTGTTGAGGGGCGTGGAGCAGGACGGTCAGGCCGAGTGGAGCTTGTTTTCTGGCCTGTCGTGGGACAGAGTTTCCCCCGAGGCCACCAGGCAGCACCCCGCAGGCCGGAAGGGGATCCTTGCCTGTTTCTCCAGGGTGTCCGCTGCTGTCAGGCTGGGGATGGAGGCTGCTCCCGCGTGGCCAGATACGTGGCCAGATAGGCGGCCCGATAGCAGGCCTCAGGGACAAAGCTATCGGAGGCAGCCACAGGATACTGAATGGGCTTCTCGGAGCTGGTGCGGAATTGCATTTGGCTTGGATTTAATTAAAAAGACTCAAATCTTTCTGATAATCCTCCCGGCAACGGCTGGAGCAGGGCCTGAAGCTGGCTCCCTGGCAACGGCGCATCCTGCTGATAAAGAACTTGGGGGGGCGGAGGAAGCCGCGAGCCCCTCGCTGGCCCGGCAGCCTGGCTATCAGCCCTGCCCATCGCTCTGCAAAGGAGGGACAGGGAGCGAGCGGGTAGCCGTCGCGCCCCCCCCATCCCCCAGCCTGCTTGGGGCCTCGCTTCCACAGCTGTGCACAGGGCGGGCTCTTTGTTTTCAGCCCAGCCCTGCGCTCTGGCCAGGCCGCCTCCCCAGGTGTGCCTGGCTCGCGCTCCTCCTGGCCCCTGCAGAGGCTGGGGCTTCCCTCTTCCTATGGCGCACAGGGCCTGGGCCGCCTCTGAAACAGCCTAAGACCAGAGGAGCAGGTGTGAGCAGGCACGGGGTCCTTCCAGGTCCTGCTCCTCACCTCTCAGCCGCTGCCGGCCTCTCCTCCCCAGGTCCCCACTCCTCCTAAGTCCCAGCCAGGTGTCCCTCTACCTCCTCTCCTGAGTTATCTCCCAGGATGCCTAAGGCCTGCTGACTGACTGACTGAACGTAGCCGGGCCAGGCTGCCTCTGTGCCTCATTCCCACTGCAGCCTGGCAGGCCGAGGCGCTGCCCTCCGGCCCGAAGCCCTCTCCATCTGCCCCATGGCGTGCTCCTCACACTGCACACTCCACCTCAGGTGAGAATGGAGCTGGCCGAGCCTTGGAGGGGGGGGTCTGTGGCCACGAGAGCACCTGCCCTGTGCTGTAGCAGGGCGGGGGACTCAGGCTCTGGGCTCCGACAGATGGGTCCAGTTTTCATCCCTGTCCCCCTTAGAGCCTGGGCCCCTCTGCAGACCAACCAGACCCCTGGCCTGGGCTTCCTCTCCGTGGGGTGGGGTCCCCTGTGCTTTATACTGAGCCCATTCCAGGCTGTGGTGAGCAGCAAGCCCCTGGTGGCAAGAGTATCACTGGCTCTGTTTTACAGGTGGAGAAATGAAGGCCTGGGAGGCAGAGCGGGGTTGGAGGTCGCGGCTTTTGTCACCACCCTCTGTGGCTCCTGGGGTGACAGCTTCTACTTGCTCTTCCTCCTGCCCCCCCTTCTTCTCTCCCCCCCGTCTCTGTGGCACTGGGACGGAGCCCAGGGCTGCCTATGTGCTAGGCAAGCTCTCTACCACTGCGCTGCAGCTCTGTCTTAGCCACTTTTTACTTGTGGCTGGGACAAATACCCGACACTCAAAATGAAGGAAGGAAAGGTTTATTTAGCTCACAGTTTATGGAGGTTTCAGTTCATATTCGGCTGGCCCAAGGCTGAGTGGAACAGGGCAGAGAGCATCTAGTTCATGGTGGCGGAACAGCAACAACCGCGGCAGGGGCAATCGACCAACCAGGGGAGCAGAGAGCAACAGCTCTAGTCCCTCTCCCTGCCTCTCTTTATATTACATGCAGGCTCTCCACCTCAGCCTATCCGCCTTAGGCTACACCCACAATCCCAGAAGTACTTAAAACACATAATCCCAGGGATCATGGATCAAGTCTCAAACTCTCGGTCAGTACTAAAACACATAATCCCAGTGACCCATGAGGCAGGTCTCAATCTACAGAAGTCCTCGCCCCATGACTGCATGAGGCTTTGGGGGGGACAACTAGACATAAACCATAACAAGCTCCAACGCCTTTGACATATTTTTAAGGGGCAGGTCTCTCTGAGCTTCCAGGGCAGGGGTGCAGCTCGTGCTTCTCCTTCCACAGCTGTCTCAGCAGCTGGAGTGCAGGCGTCCACTCTGCGCCTGGGGGCCCAGGGCTTGTGTGCTCCACCACGAGGCTGTTGCTGGCCAGCCCTCCTGTCTGGGTCCCTCTTGCCCCTTATTCCATCTTCTTCTCCCCATTCATTTACCTCCCGGGCGTCTTTCCTGAGGTCCAGGATTTTTCAGGGAGCAGAGCTTTGGGTAGGACAGGTGGTGAGGGAGGGGGAGCAGGTCAGCTGGGGCTGAGAGGAGGAGGGGAATGGGGCCCGCCAGCAACAGGGGTGTGGCCAGGGTGGCGTCCTAGGTGACCTCAGGCATCAAATTCTTTCTGCTAATACTTTTTATTTTATTTTATATTTGTGGTAGAGAGGATTGAATGGATGCAGAACCTTTGCAGTGAGCTATATGTTTTTTTTGTTTGTTTGTTTGTTTTGCTTTTTTTAAAGAACTGTATTTGGTTGTTATGGGGTCTTACTAAGCAGCTCAGACTCATAGCAATCTTTCTGTTTTCAGCTTCCCCAGTGCTGGGTTACAGGTGTGCGCCATTATGCCCAGACTCCCAGGCAAGGCCTGTGGTACTGGGGAGCAAATTGAAGTTCCTCAGCTTGGGTCCTCTGAGCTACCTCGCTGGCCCCTTTACCATTTAAAAAAAAATTATTATTATTATTATTATTATTATTATTTTTGTTTGTTTGTTTTAAATTTTTGAGACAAGCTCTCCCTTGGTTCTTAAATTCCCCAGGCTGGGCTCCAATTTGCAATCTTCCTGCCTCAGCCTCCCAGAGTATTGGGCTTCTGGGCAGGCTTCACCACACCCAGCTCATTAGTATTAGTATTATGCAAAAGTACAGGAAGGAAAGGAGAGGCAGGAGGAGGCAGGAGGTAGGGGTGCGGGCTCTCCTGTCCTCTAAGCTGCTGAGGGCGGAGCATGGATTCTCTTGGAATCCAGGACTTCCCACAGCAGGAGGGCAGGGCTGCCGTGCCACGTGGTGGGGAACCCGTGGGCACGTGAGACGGTCTGTCCCTATGTCTGTCAGCTCAGCCCTGCCCCCCCAGCGAACGTCGCCCTTTCCTTTGTCCTTCTGCCCCGGGCCATGGGCACTCACCCATGGGGGCATAGGGAGCAGGTTGGGGAGTATGGGGCGTGTCCCGCTTGGATTGCATCCTGCCTGTCCGGAAGCCTTGCACAGTGTCACCGGGTCCCTGGTCACTTGGTCTTTCTAGGGGCCCTTTGGTCATCCATAGTGCAGAGAAATAGGTCGTTTTTGATTTTGTTAATTGAAAAGTTAAGAAATGAGAACACAGGGGCCTGGCAGGATTGCCCAGTGGTCTAAAGCTCCTGCTTAGGAAAGCTTAGGTGGCTTAAGGGACTGCAGTTCGATCCCTGGCACCACATGCTGCACCAGCCCTGCCCTCAGAAATGAGCACACATAATGCTTTTTAGGGGTGCTTTAGGGGAAAGTGGTGAGTAGAAGAAATAGCAAACACACACCGTCCCGCCAAGAATGTGTGAGGTGGTCATGGTTATTCCGGTGCATGCATGTTCAACCAATAGTCAGTAAGCTTGCACTGTTTTGAAGCAATTGATATGCCAGGTACAGACCATGTCCACATAGGTGTGCCCCCTCCACTTTCATACAAAAGATTGTGTCATGTTATTTGCATCATTTAGATTCCTGATTATTTTTTGACAGTGCTCTCTTGTGAAAATATATGCATTTAAATGCTTGTTTGAGACAGGGTCTCACCATGCAGTTGAGGTTGGACTTGGGCTTGCTATGAAGCCCAGACTGGTCTCAAACTCAAGGTAATCCTCCTGCCTCAGCCTTCTGAGTTCTGAGATTATAGGCGCATGGCACCACACCTGCCACATCTTTTATTTTATTTATGAAATAAAAATAATATGGGGGCCTGCAGATTAGCTCAGTTGTTTAAGCACCTGTTTGAGCAAACCCAGTCAGGTGCAGGGGACCATGGTTCAATCAATCCCCAGCTCCACATGCCTTACCAGACCTGCCCTTAAGGCAGCCAGAGCCAGCCAAAAATAAGTAAAGAAAGTAAATAAAAATGATATAAGAATAAGGTGAAAATCTTACGAAGAATAAAAATCTATTTTGCCAATATTTATTGAGATTTTCTATTATTACTTTTAATAAGAAATAATATGATAGTTTCAAAACACATTAGTTGTACATTCGAAATAATTGACACATTGCATATTGTTGTCCTCATAGTAGTTATACAGAGCACAGGGTGTAGACATGATAAATTTTCTAATCGATATTGGTAAGGAAAGAAAAAAAGAAAAAAATTTCTTCTCTTTGAACTGAAAGGAAGTAGCTGTATACATAGTCCACTGTTCCGTAATTGCAGTGGGTTACGGTGAAACTGGCAATGTTGGAGGCTGTTGATTTAAGCCTCTTACAGCTCACCATACTAAGCTAGCTCTGAATTTTATGCCTCATAATTAAGCTTTTCCACTGGGTGATCAAGGGCTCTATTGAGATTTTTGGAGGATGTTGCAGGACTTTTAAAAATTTTTTAAAATTTATTTTTCTTATTTTTTTTTTACAATAATTAATACATTGCATAATACCATCTTCATTGATGATGTGCAGTGTGGCCTAAGGAGAGTCACCTAGAGAGAAAATATTCTCTCAGGTTTCCACAGAGAGCAAAATGGTCAAGCATTGGCCGTGATTCATCCAGATAGCTGACACTTACAAAAGTGTTGCAACTCGTGATACATAGTTCCAGGGTAAACCCTGAGGGGACCTGACTGACCTTGTCTGATACAGGACTTTAAAAAATATAAATAAATGTATGTATTTCACAACTGTAAACATTTATATTTGGTGTTTTTTTTTCTTTTTCTTTTTTTTTTTTTTGGCTTTTTGAGACAGGGTCTCAATATGTATGCAGTTCAGGCTGGCCTTGAGCTCACTTTTGTAACCCAGGCTGGTTTCTTTTTTTTTTTTTTTGTGGGACCAGGGTTTGAACTCACGACCTTGCACTTGCCCAGCAGGCACTTGTGCCTCGGAGCTATCTCCCCAGCCCCCCAGGCTGGTTTCAAACTCACACCAATCCTCTTGTCTCAGCTTCCCAAGTGTTGGGATCACAGGCATATGCCACCTCTTTTTTCTTACTTTTTGTGCTCTCTCTCTCTCCCTCTCCCCTTCTCTTCCTCTTTCTCTCCCTTTCCCTTTCTCTCTCCCTCTCTCCCTCTCTCCCACTGTCCCTCTCTCCCTCTCTCCCTCTGTGGTGCTGGGGATTGAAACCAGGACCTTGGGTATGTAAACACTCTATATCTCAACCCTTTTTATTGTACTTTAGACAGAGTCTAAGTTCCCAGGATGGCTTGGAACTTGTGATCCTCCTGACTTGGTCTCCCAAGTAGCTGAGGTCACAGGTATACACCACCATGCCAGCTTCGCATTTGCTTTTTTATTTGTTTGTTTTGTTTTTAACTGTTCTAGAGCTTCCTAAGCACGTACAGGTCTCCCTTCTATTAGATGTTTTAGGATGCAATGATTTAACCATTTCACCCTGAGGAACCTGTGTGTGTGTGTGTGTGTGTGTGTGTGTGTGTGTGCGCGCGCGCGCGTGCGCGCACACGCAGGGTCTCACTACGCAGCTTGGACTCGTAGTGATCCTCCTGTTTTCTGCCTTCCTAGCACTGGGTTTACAGGTATGCACCACCGGGCCTGGACTCCATTGCCCACTCAGTGTGCCCAGGGGTGAGGCTGGCGTGGCATGCGGTGCCAGGGGTCGAACCCTGGCCCCTGTGCTTACCTAAGCAAGCTCTGAGTCTGCTGAGCTATCTCACCTGCCCTTCATGGAAGGACCTGCTGGGTGGGATAGGATGACTCAAAGGGGCTTCACATCTTGTGGCCTGTTGGTCACCTCCCTGGCCCACAGGAGGCTGTGCCACTCAGTCTCCTGCCGCCATGTGTCACCCTGCCGCTTCCCCGCTTCCCCACATCCTCAGCAGCACTGAGGGTGACACATGGAATCCTGGCCAATCTGCTAAGCAAACCTTGCTGCCTGAAGCATTTGGGAGGCTGGACGTCTTTTCTTACACATGCGGCCCATCTTCATTTATTCTGTGGATTGCTTCGGTCATTTTTACTCTTTTAGCTTTACAAGAGATACTTATCCATAAATATATTCACTACTTTTTGTCATATATTTAGCAAATAGCTGCTTCTTCCCAATTTAGAAGTCACCTTTTAAATGTTACCCATTTGGAATATTTTTATACCCCAATATTTAATTCTTTGTGTTAGAATTACACAAATATTATGCAATATTTAATGAATTTATATAATAAATGTAACACTTAAGACTTTATTTTTATCTTTGGAGCCATGTTTAGAATTTTTTTTCTCACATTCAAAGTTTCCTTAAAAAAATATTCTAAAAACTTAAATCAGTCTGGAATTCATTTTCACATCTAATAGGAATCTAATTTTATCTTTCTCCCAAAAGCTTCCCTAATATTTCTGCATTATTTATTTTAAAATTCTCTTACTTCCCTCTTGGCTTGAAATCTATCTTATTGTGCTCTATGTACTCAGGCTTCAGGTCTCTCTCATTGGTGTGCCTGTGTCCTTTTCTAAAAGTATCTTCCTGATTTGATCACTGCAGGGTTTTTTTTTTTTTTTTTTTTTTTTTTTTTTTTTTTTTTTTTTTTTTTTTTTTTTTTTTTTTTTTTTTTTGTTTTTTTTTTTTTTTTTTTTTTTTTCCTTCAGTACCAGGGCTTAAACTCAGGACCCTGCACTTGCCAGGCAAGTGCTTGTTCTACTGAACTATCTCCCTGGCCCAATCGTTGCAGTCTTGCGAGATGTTTTATTGTCTTACAGCAAGCGTCTCATTAACCCTTTTTCAGCAGACACAGGGACCGGGGTTCAATTCTCTGCATGCTGTGCCAGCCCTGCCCCAGGGGTGCACTGAGATGGTGATTGAGTCTAGGCATACTGGCGCACGTGCCTGTAATGCTAGCACTTGGGAGGCTGAAAACAAGAAGATCTCTCCGGGTCCCGTCTGTGTAGTGAGACCCTGTATAATAGTTGGGCAGGGTGGTACATGGTATGTTCCCAGCTGCTCAGGAGGCTGAGGCAGGAGGAGGACAATTTCGAGTCAATCTAGGCAACTTAGACCTTATTTCAAAATTTGAAAGTGGCTGGGGTGTAGCTCCGCGCTCCCTGGGTTCAATCCCCAGTATTGGAAAAAAAATAATAATGATAATTCTACTGTATTTCCAGGTAAACTTTTTTTTTTCTTTTAAGGTGTCAGGGATTGAACTCAGGTCCTCCAGGTAAACTTTAGAATTCAGTTAAAAAATAAAATCCCAGCAATATTTTGTTTTTGCTGGCATTATACATTGCTTCACAGATGTTCAATTTTATAGTGATCAACCTTCCCATCTAGGAAGATGCCCAGCTTTTGAAAAGTTCTCCCTTGGCCTTATTTAAATGTTTACCTATATTCTTCAATAAAGTTTTATTCTTGTATATCCTGTCTATTTCTGGTTATGTTTATTTCTAGGCATTTAGTCCATTTTATGACTTTTATAAAAGTGAAGATATTTTTCCATTTTACTTTTCCAACCGTTTGTTACTGAAATACAGAACATTTACTGCTTTTTTTCTTACCTAATCACTAGTCATTTTACCATTCATTTATTAGGTTGCTTTGTCACCTCTCTCTTTTTCCCCTCCCTCCCTCCCTCCCTCCCTCCCTCCTTCCCTCCCTCCCATTTTCCTTTCCCATCAATGGGGTTGGAACCCAGGGACCTTTGCATGTTAGGTAAACGCTCTACTATTAAACTACATCCCCAGCCCACTCATATACTATTCCACTGGATTGCCTTGGGTTTTATAAGCAAATGACATCCCATCTGTGAATGGTGGCACTTTGTTTCCCCAGGCTTCTAAATCCTGTGAGATTATGGGTCTCCCTGGTCAGGTGTGGCATGATTATTTGAGTGGGTGGGCTGCAGCCTGTGCTCTGAGAGTCTCACGCATGCCTCAGGGGTCACCAAGCAACGCTACACATGCTCTTCCATGCCCATGGGTGGGGCGAGGGACACGAAGAGGATGTGCACATGTGCTTGTGTTGCGAACATAAAAGAAAATGGCTGGGGAGCGCACAGCCAGCGGCAGCAGCCCTTGTGGGAGTCTGGGTTACTCTTCTCTCATTGTTGAGACAAAATACACGACACCCAAAAGGAAGGAAGGAAAGGTGCATTTAGCTCACAGTTAGTGGAGGTTTCAGTCCACACTCGGCTGGCTCCAAGGCACATGGAAGAGGGCAGCAGTTCATGGAGGCGCAAACAGCAAAACAGCAGGAGCAAAGCGGGAGGAGCCCCGCCTGCGCAGCCATTGAGCCTCTCTCCCGGCCAGGCTGCATCTGGGGCATCTGCCCCAGGGCGGGTGCAGCAGTCACCCATTATCCCAGCACTGGACCAGGAGTTAAGCACAAACTCTAGAAGCCCACCCCATGGTGGCATGAGGCTTTGGGGGACACTTGGACATAAACCATAACCTGGACCCTGTGCCTACCCCCTGTGCTCCACGCGGCATGGTATTTACATTGAGAAGGGACATTAAATGTGATGGATTACATAAGTAGATTTTCCTCCTCTGACTCACATTTCTGAAATAAATCCCATTTGGTGTTTATACTTTTAATGTTCTCCTAGGCATTCTTGGATAACATTTGGTTTTCTAGTTCTTCACCGACATTTATACATGAAATTAGTTTGCAATTAGTTTGTAGGGTTCACGGAGTTTTCTCTGTTGGGTTATGGGATTCAATTTGTAGGAACCTTATAAAATTGTAAGTGGGACTTCCTCTCTTTTCTCTTGGGGAAATTACAAGCTACATCTGCACTATTCTTTGGAGAACGCAGCCGTCCATCGTGGCCTGGTGCCACTTCAGAGTCATCCTTTTAGAAGCGGCATTTGGCCGTGCTGCATGCTCTCCATGGCTTCTCACTGTCGCAGGATTAAGTGTGCACGCCCAGTGTGAGCTTCAGGCGCGGTGCAATGAGCCGTGTCAGCCTTCGCGACTCCCCAGGCCTCTCCTATACTCTGGCTACAGCCAGCTTCTGGAATATTCCCCAGACCTAGCCTGGGGAGGTCAGAGGACAAGAGCTGTGCATCTGCTGCTCTGTACGACATCACTGGCCCCTCCGACAGGTGTTCTCTGAGCTCCGGTGGAGCGATGCCCGCTCCCCTAGTGCTGTGTCTTTCTCTTCTGCCAACATGGTTCACTGGGCACCTCCATGCCTGGTCACCCTTATCCCTGGGGAGGAGGAATCCTGCTCTCTGGTTGCCAGGGAGACAGATGGGTCAACAGCTTTATAAACAGCGAGGTAGGTGCAGTGGGGGTTGGCACGTATGAGTATGTGGGAGAACCCAGAAAGGCTGCCCACCCAGCCTGCTCCTGGGCTGCCACAGTGGTACACGCCTCTCGTTGTGGGAGGCTGAGGCAGAAGGCCTAGAAGTCTGAGACCACTTGGACAACTTACCAGCAGCATGAACTAACTTCCTTCCTTCCTTCCTTCCTTCCTTCCTTCCTTCCTTCCTTCCTTCCTTCCTTCCTTCCTTCCTTTCCTCCTTCCTTTTTCCTCTCTTTTTTTAGTGCTAGGGATTAAACCCTGATGAGCTCTACCAGGGAGCTACATCCTACCTCCATTCGTTTATTTCCAGGCAGGGTCTCACTAATTTTCCCACGTTGCCATAGTCTGGATCTTAACTGTCTAGATCATTTCTTGTAGGAATCTGTTACAGTGTCAGAAAGCAGGCACACATGTGAAATTTCTACCACTAGTAGAATAGATGATACAATAAAGTGAATCTACAGGAATTGATGAGTTTAGAGTATTTATTACTTTTAAGTTTAACTATCAGGTATTTTATCATTGTTTATATAACTATTTTTTAAAGAATTTTTTATTTTATTTTATTTTTTTCTTGTTTCAGAACTTTTGTTTGTGTATTTATTTTTATGGCTGGCTCAGCCCGCCCTGAGGGCAGGGCTGGTGCAGCATGTGGTGCTGGGGATCCAACCTTGGTCCCTGCAGCTACCCAAGCTTTCCTAAGCAGGCGCTTTAGACCACTGAGCCATCCTGCCGGGCCCCTATATAACTTTAAATAACTAAAATTTTTAATTTTAAAATTAACCACCATTAATTTTTGGTGGCTCTAGGGATTGGACTCAGGGCCTTTTGCTCCAAGCTATATCCCCAGCCCTTTTAAAAAATTTTTTTTTGAGTCAGTCTCCTAAATTGTTGGGTTGGCCCAACTGGGCTTGAAGTTGTATTGCTTCTGCCTCAGCCTCCCGCAGTGCTGCAATTACAGGTGTGCGCCACCACAGCTGGCTGATCTACAATTTAACTGTGCCAGTACTGGGCTGGGGATATAGCTCAGAGTTATAAGCACCTACTTGGCAAGCATAAGGTTCTGAGTTCAGTCCCTGCTCCAGGAAAAAAAAAAAAAAAAAAGACGAACCAATGCCAGTGTTGAATGACCAGCTCATAGAATTAATTCCTGAAAATTGAATGAGATGCTCTCTCGAGCCAGTGTGAGCCAAGTGTAGCAACCACCAGAGCCATAAGCAGTAAGGCTAGACATTCTCAGGCAAATAACTTCCTGTTCTTGAGCCTCAGGGTCCACATCTGAGAAACAGGGACAAGCAAATGTCCCTCCAGGGCACTGCTGGGGACTGAACGCACTAACGCTCCTAGAACAACTAGTGCGTAGCAAGTGATTCATACTAATTAGGAACTGCGGTCCTGCCCCCCAGGGGTGATCATGGGACAACCCACATGCGCACTGATACAGGAGTCAGATTCAGGCAGAAAAGAGGCTCCTGAAGGATGCCGTGTTTAAATTCAGACTGGCGGGGCTGGGGAGATAGCTCCATACACAAGTGCCTACCTGGCAAGTGCAAGGTTGTAAGTTGGAACCCCAATCCCACCAAAAAAGAAAAAGTAAATTCAGACTGGCAGGTTTGGGAGCAGTCCTGGGCCTCAGTTCTCCACGAGCCGAGGCAGGTTGTGTCCAGAGCCCAGTGCACCTGAAGATGAGGATGCAGCCGGCCTGAAGAACACAGCGCAGAGTCAGAGTGCGTCCCTTCTTCTGAGGGCACTGGGGAGCCACGACAGGCTCTTGAGGGGTGTGCAGGCTTGGCCTCTTGGAACATCAGTGCAACCGCTGCAGAGAGGAAGGCCAGGAGGGACCGAGAGCGGCAGTGACCATCCAGGCCATCCAGGGAGTGCTGGGGGTGGCACTGGGTGCCAAGACACAGGCCCCTTTGACCCCTGATCTTGTGCAGCTACCGAGGAGGGCGGTAGGGCTGGCTTCCCTGGCCTTGGCTCAGCAGCTAATCCTGGTGACACTGGGTCCTGAGCTGGGGTGGGGCCGTGGGCAGCTGGCCTCAATTAGCGAGGGAGCGAGGTCTGGACAGTGTCATTAGGAGAAAGCCAGAGCCTGGCCATAAACTCTAATGAATGCATTAATGGAAGGCTTGTGCACCTCAAAGGGGGGAAAAAACGCGGGTCTAAATAAAGTTATTAACACAGCCCACCTGTGTTCGGCCCTCAGCCTCCATTGTTCAAACAGCCCATTAGCTGCTGAGCAGCCAGGTTGGAAGGCAGCCCTGCCTCTCTGAAGCAGACGTTTAACTGCGTTCATATAATTCAATTAGATTTCGTAGTCCTGGGCCAAAGGCATTCCCGGGCTTTCATCTCGGTAATGGCCTGCAGGCCAGAGTGGGAAACAGGGGGTTAAAAAGAGGGGCACAGAACCCACCTTGTGGCCTGCCTTACCCCAGCACCCTGAGGGGGTCTCAAATGAGTTTTTCAGGGACGCATCCGCCCCGCAGGCCTCCCTTGCGCTCCCCTAGCGAGGAGCTTCCCTGGCTGGATGCGCACTCGCGCCTCTCCCCAGCCATCCAGGTACGGGGTCCACCGCCATTCTGCCGCAGCCCCTTTGTCCAACGGTCTGGCGTGTCATGACCCCCCCCCCAACTCCCCTCCACCAACGCTATTAATAAAGTTAAGAAAATTCATTAGGAAGTGGGCCTTTTATAGATTCTGTTAAAGCCTTCTTCCTACCTCTGTCACCAAGAAAGGATAAAAATCCTTTTATCACTCTACAACTTGTTAATGTTCCACCCCAGGAGCACTTCATCTGTAATAAACATCTTCACAAAATATGCATCCCCAGGGAGGAGCCGTTAATTTCCTTGAGGCCTCACACATGTAAGGGATTTTATTGCCTGCAGGTGCTTCATGATATTGCGTGGGCGTCTAATAAACGACCAGTAAACTGCAGGTAGCGCCTCGGAGACCCATGGCTCCGTGCACCTGTCCACGAAGGGCGTCCACACGCTGCGTGTCTGCCTTCCGAGGCCCAGCCCTGGCACGGGTGGCTCCCCAGCCCGGCCTGCCCCCAACCTGTCCCTCGGGGGACGCTGACAGGTAAGTTCCCACATCTCTAACCTCCTCGGTCCGCTCTGAAAACCCCGGGGGAGGCTGGGATTTGCTGCCCGGAAAATTCCATCCCCAAAAGTGAGCCCCTTGGCAGGAGATGCAGGAGTGAGGTGTCAGGGATGCTTGCTTTTGTATTTCTGGGTTTCTTATTTGCTTTGTGTCGCCCCCACTCTGCTGTCCTCAGAAAGGCGATTATCGACAAATTTAACTTCACATTTTCTTAATAACTGAGATGGGGAAACCAAAAAGAGAGCTGGCCTCTCTCTCTCTGGAGTGCGATGCATGCAGAATGTGTTTTGCATATCTTAAGGGCAATTTTCCGAATGTTAAAAATAATTGCTAGGAAAAAAAAATACATTGTAGCTCAGTCACTGGAAGAAAAGATTACTAAAGGAGTAATTAGAAGTTTGCATTTAGTAAATATCTCTTCGCTCTTCTGGCTCCATTCCAAGTTTTGACCACCAAGTGTTGGAGGCAGACATGGTATTCTGGTGGGGAGTCGTGGGTTCGTACAGAGCTCTTTCCTAGTCCTGATGTGAACTGCAGACCAAGCCCCAGGTACCTGGGACATCATGGAAGCTCACAGAGAGGGGGACAGAGGGACTGCCTAGATTAGAACTCGAAGACAGGCAGGATGGCTTCATCAGCCCCTTCCAGGGTTCTGAGGGCTAGAGCTTGGGCGGTGTGATCATTTCTAAATCAGAGGCAGCGTTTGCTATCTCTGGGTGTGAAGTAGCAGCGTGGAGAAGCGCTCTGAGAGACAGGGCCTGGAGCTGAGGAAGGGGCTAGAGCTGCTAGGAGCTTCTTTTCTGGAGGGATTAATCTGTAAACGCTCAGGATGGCTGGTCTCCTTGGCCTTCTCAGCTAGGTGCCTGTGGGGCGCATATACCCTACCCTGGGGGAGCCACCTAGCTAGGGAGAGAATGGAGAGTCCTCTGGGACCCTGGAAACTTCCAGAAGGAAGAGATCGCCTTAGGAATTTTGGAGGTGCTGAGGAGGAAGTAATACCTGTTTTTTGTTTGTACCCCTCTCCTTCACCAGCTCAGGCTGCAGCAGAATTCAACAGGCCCTGAAAACGGCTGCAGGGCAGAGGCAGGTCTGGGCAGGATGGTACGCTGTTGGCCAGGGTGACAGTGGTGATACAGAGGCACTATGCCTGCACACAGCATGGCTAGGACAGTCCCACATGTCCTCAGGGCTCTTGCTATGGGCCAGGCCTAGCCCATCGGAACTGCATCGCTGGAATCTTTCTAACCACCCCTCCTATGTGAAGGTCTAAAGGGGTGGTCCTCTGTCTGCCAGGGTTGCCTGATGAGGGTTAGGAAGCAGAGGGCTCCCTCTGAATCATTCAGGGCAGTGGCTACCAACCCTCCTGCCTGAGCCCCACGCCTGCTCCATCCCTGGATGGATAGGCTCTGCTCCCCAGCACAGCCAGGGGAGAGGAGCATTTGGTGCTGTCCGCACTCACTGGCCAGTCTGAGGTGGCCCAGTAGAGCCATAGCAGGGACAGGGAGCTGGGGGTGGCTTCAGAGGCTGGATGGCCAGGATGATCGCCCTGGAGTGCGGGGCCCAGCTGAAAGGTTAGAGGAAGCGGGATTATTCTGCCTAGGGAGCGGAAGGCCCAGGGGGCAGGGGGCCCTGGCTAATGGGGAGCACCAGATGCTGGCCAGCTGTTTTCTGTCTCCCTGGAGGCCCTGCAGGACCAAAGGGCTTGTGCTACAGCAGGAGAGAGTTAGAGGGGATAGGAGAAAGAACCAGCTGAAGGAGCGGTCAGGCTGACCGAGTTGGGTACCAGGCCCTGCACAGCTGTAAGAACCAGAAAGGTGGCTCTTACCTGTGTTGGGGACAGTGAGCAGGCACTGGGGCTAGGGTGGCAGGGACTTCCTTTGAGTGTGCTTGGAAGAGCTGGCCTTGGGGGATTCTTCTGTCAGACACTGTCTGCCCAAACTACCCCTCCCCTTGCCCAACCACCCAACCCAGAGGCTGAACCCCTGGGGCAGGGGGCTCAGGCCATGGATGGGAGCCTCTGAGGCCATTTCCCCAAGGTCAGTGTAGCAAGTGAGGTTTAGAGCAAAGCGGCTTTGCCCCAACAGCTGGCTGGGGACAGCCTGGCCTCCAGTCATGTCCCGTAGTGGTTACAGCTTCTAGAAGCCACAGTGCTCCTGGCCCCAGAGGTCATCCAAATAAACCATCCCATGCTACGAAGTCCGAGTGAGAAAGGCCTCATGTGGACAACATCTGGGCTTAGAAAACCTAGGTGTCTACACATGCTGGGGCTGCTGCCGGGTGACCCAGCCTGGTGCTTCCTTCTCAGGGCCTCAGTTTCCTCCTGTGAGGCAAGGATGAGGAGAGTGAAGAGTGGTATGTGCAGGCCAGGAAGCTGCCTAAGGGGTGCCTGGGAGCGGCTCAGCTTCTGCTCCTGCGGGCGGCCAGAGGCCAAGCACGCCTCCTTCTTGGTGTGATGCACTGATTTCATGGGTTCAGTTTTACATCTAGATGTTTAAAAAAAATTTTTTTTTGTTTGATCTTCTTGATCCTATTTGAAACCAAAGCTAGAGCTTCCAGGTAAAATACAGGATACGCTATTAAGAAAAAGTAGTATATTATATGTGCATAGTAAGATGCACTATGAAATGTGAATTTTTTTTTTTTTTTTTTTTGCGGGACCGGGGTTCAAACTCACGACCTTGCACTTGCCACGCAGGCACTTGTGCCTCAGAGCTATCTCCCCAGCCCCATGAATTTTGGATTAATAAAGGAGTGATATTTTTAGTATAAGTGTGTCCCATCAAGTTGGGGAACATACTAGGATAGAAATTCTTATTTCATTCAAATGAAAATTCAGATTTAGTGGAACGACCTTGTTTTCACGAGTTGAATGTGAGCATCCTCTGGGAGCCCCTTCCCTAGCGGGGAGGCCCTGTTTGGTGGAACCTTGCAGCTGCTCCCCTGGCAGCAGAGACCCTGGGTGAAGCGGCTTTTTCCGTGTGTGGAGACACCGGGAGGCTGTAATTGCTGCAAGGAGCAGAAAATACATTTCCTTGTGGCATCTCTTGCTCTGTATATGTTTGTGGAAGAGGACCTCTCGCAGTGGGAATTACCTACAGGGAGACGAGGTGCTTCTGAGTCTGATGTTTGCAGAATGCAGAGGGTCGGCGAGCTTTCTGATCTGGGGTCTCCCGAAGGATACGGAAAATAGCCTCTGTGCAAGGGGTGCGCTGCCTCCCTACCCTCTTGGGATCTCAGCCCTTCATTTACACCCTTGGAGGATTCTTACAGGGTTAAACATGGAAGGGAAGAGAAAGACGAGAAAGCGTCAGAGAAAGTTCCAGGAGCCACCCTGCAAGCGCAGCTCCTTGGCCCAGTGGTATTTCATTTTTCAAATTGTTGTGGGCTTTGCAAAAAATTATTTCCAAAAGGGCCATTCCATTTGCATAAGAAGAGATTTAGGAAGGCCTTCTTTCTTTTCTTTTTTCCTTTTTTTTTTTTTCTTTTCCTTTTCTTTTTTCTTTTTTTTAGCCAACACAAAAATGTGAAAGACAAATTGTTTGAAATAAACCCTTGGGAAGAAACACTTGCAGAGTTGAGAAAGACTGACCAAACACACAAAAAGGAACAAGAAAGGGCAGTGAAACACACACCAGAAAAACTCTTCATATTTGATTTTCTTAAAGACATTTTAACATCTGAATTCCTATTTCGGCATGCTACTTGGATCACATTTAGTTTCAAAAATGCCATAACTGAACCTTTAAATGTCGACTACTTTTTTTTTGTTGTTTTTACCAAATATTTGAAGGCTTTTTTTCATCCTTTTATTCCTTAAAAATTTAATGGGTACACAGACGTAAAGGTTTTGCCTATTCATGGGTCACATACTGCATACCCATGCACACACTGTGTGATGTTTAAATCAAGTTAAACTTTTATCTCCTCGAATGCCACTACTTTGTGGTAAAAGCTTTCAAGCCACTTTCTTCCAGCTTTTGAAAATGTCCTGTACACAGTCCGTAGCTCTAGTCACCGCACTGTCCCTCAGCACCCTGAGCTTCTTGCTGTGAGATCGCTGTAACTCGGTACCTCTTGCTTAATCCCACCACACCCTGCTGTCCCCAAACTCCTGCACTCCACGCTCAGTTTTTGGATCAACTTCTATTTAGACAAGGAGAAATATCCCAGTGTAGGAAGCTGATGGTTTCAGAGATGTCCTTTCTAGAACAGTCTTCAAAGGCAGTTGGGGTCTGCTCTGAAGATGAACAGTTTCGCCAAGGCAAAACCCCAGCTGTAGTTTACACCTGAATCTGAAGTGGTGGGTGCAGTCCCCTAGGCCTAGCCAGGTCTGGGCACCGAGTCTGTGTCACTGAGCACAGGGCAGGGCTGGAGCCAAGGGACCACAGTCGAAGCCTGCACCCCATTTTCCCTGTTTTCTCTTGGAGCATGGACCCCTGATAGGACTCTCAGCCCGAGCCTTGAGAGGGGAGGTGCGGCTTGATGTCAGTTACGGTCCCAATCTCAAGGTGCCATCAAAGAGTTAATGAGGATGTCCCAGTGCGCAAATGTGGGATAATTGGGAAACAAATTCTACAAACATCTTGAAAGGGGCAAAAGACCTTTGATCTCTGTATGGAGAGGCAGACATTACAATGCCGTCTGCCTTTTGGGGCCTGCACACACATCTCTTACCAGTTTGGAGGATGGCATCTCTCTGAGAAATCAGCCAACACCTAATTCCACCGCACCTTAATTATCCTAACTGGTTTCGTATGGCTGCAGGCATTTTCCCCAAAGATTAGAGGAGAAGGAGGGACTGACAAAATAATTAAATATGCAATTTGCCAAGCGTGGGCAATATGGCTTTGAAATCACCTTTTCAGGAAGTTTTACCGCTTGTTCATTGACATGTATATTGCAGACTTCAGACTTTTATTTAAGCTCTTTTGATTGCCTTAATGGATTAATACCCGAGTACTATCCGCGAGGGGCAGAGGCCCTGAGAGGCTGTTTCCAATTTCACAAATATTGCGCCCGCTTCCTCTGGTGCTATGATAAAGGCAAGTGTGCCCAGCCTGCCTGCTCGCTTAACGCCGCTGGCTGAGCCCCTCAAATAATCGTCTCATGTGTGGATCTGCCTCTCCCACATGGTGCCAGCCGTTACAGGAAGTGTTCGTGCTGCCAGCCTCGGGTGGCGGCGGTGGCACGTGTGGCGCCACGCTGTGTGCGTGCATGCGTGCATGTGTGTGGGGCTGTGATCCTTTTGGGTGGCATCCCGAAGTGAGTGCGTACATAACGGCAGCAGGATGCCGCTTGAGCTAAGGTTGTCACGGCACCCAGGGCTTGCGGAGGAATGTGTTAGTGTCCTTGCTTCAGACTCCCCATGTGGGTGAGAAGCATTCCACGGGGCTGGGGTAGGAGAGGCTGAGAGCTGGGATTTGGAGGAGCTTCTTGGCTCAGCCCCTGCCGAATCTGAGGGAGGCATCCGGAAACCAGAGCTAGAAGTTTGCTCGGAGGGAATAGTTTGCATTCTGTACTCTCAGGGTGGAGAGAATTTGAGTTCAGGAGGAGAAGCGGTGGGAGGGGATGAGATCGCACCATTTGCCATCTTTTGGCCAGGCGGGGTTTCTGGGGCAGTGTTCTGGGGCCTTGAGAGTGGGGGCTCCTGGGAGAGGATGCGTCTGGTCGCAGGCATCCGTGAGTCCCCTGTGGGCAGAAGCAGATCATCGTGGCTCGCAGGGGAGTTGGTGCGGAGAGAGGTTAGAGGATCGGTGGGAAGAGGAGAGGCTAGAAAAAGCCAAAAGGAAAGAGGAAAGGGAGACCCGAAGAGACACAGTCACACGCTCTGCGAGCCTTTGAAGGAGGGACAAGGCCTAATTGTGCCCGGGATGTACACAGCGGCCTGGCTTTTTCATCCTGCCCAGAACTCCCTAATGAGGCTGTGGCCTCTCCTCCTGGTGGGAACTTTGCTCCCTGCAATCGGCTTTGATAAAGTGGACAGACCGTCTGGGACGAGTTACCGGGTTTTCCTCTTTCCCTTTTGAACCCTGCGGTGGTTTGGCTCTTTCATGGCAAGCTGAGCAGGGACAAAGTCTCTGGCCTCTGTCCTCGGGCAGCACAAGCCATCCCACCTCCTGGGATACCTAGGCGAGGGGGGTAGGGAGATGGCAGGCCCTGGAGGGGCTGGAGCCCAGGCCACTGGTGGGCGGGGAGGAGGACTTCACGGGGCTCCTCGTCGCTGTGCAGGGTCTACCGGCCCCATAGAAGCATCAGCAAATCCTGAGGGGCCAGCATGGCAAGGACAGAACATTAGTGGCAATAACACCGAGCAAGGTTGGGACTGTTCCCCACCAGGCCTCAAGTTAAGGCTTGGTAAAGGCTACTTATGTTGCACTCCTTTTGTGGAAGAAAAATCAGGCTTAGAGAAGTAGGTGGCCTATCAGTCAGAGCCAGGAGGAGACTGATCTTGTCACCTTCCGTGACCCCTTGCTCAACCATTGACTTCCCTGAAAGGGCAGGAGCCCTGCCTGGCCAGGGGTTTCCAGTTACCCATGATTCCTTTCACCAATGCTTTCTGCAAAGCCACAGCTATCAAGATGGCAGCCCCCCCCACCTCTCAGGTCCCTGGAGGCCTGACATTGTGTCCCTTTGGCCTCTGCTGCAGAGTGCAGTGTCCTGAAGTCTCCCAACCCCGGCTGGCCTGGCAGTGGCTCTGGAAGGGAGGAGAGGGTGCTGAGCCAGCCACACTGGGACAGGAGCGGGGAAAGGGTCGGCGCCTACCGCCCCACCCCAGGAGGACCATCAGCTCATGGGACTTGTCTTTGATCTCTGATGATTAAAACAAACACCTCTCCAATGGCCGTTCCTTGAAGGCCCCCCTTCCTGGCCGGACAGAGGCTGTCTGTTTGTGCCCGAGTCCCCCTGGGAGGCATCCTGCTTTCAAAGGCAATGCTGGAATACACAGGCTCTGGCCATCCCTGCGGAGGTGGCCCATGTAGCATCTTCTGGTCCCAGCTGCTATCCCCCTGCTCTGTTCCAGCCACTGATGCTTTTGGCTGCTCCGCTGGGCTCTGAGACCTTCTCAGGTGATACAGGCATGGTATCTGCTCAGGCTCAGATGCTGCCTGCCGTCCAGGAAGGCAGGGGGCAGGGGTGTCCCACCCCAATGCCTCTCACCGCTAATCTCCGCAAGCCGCTGCCTGAGGGGCAAGCGTATCACTTTTACAACTTGTGCAAAAGAGAACATTTGATGTAAGGTTAACTTCACTCCAACGAGCACCTACGTCGGGCCTGGGGATGGCAGGAGGGTTGTGGATATGGTTCCTGCATGCAGAGTGGGGGTTCTGATTCTTACAGGGGGTGGCCTCTGTGCCACCTGCCTCACAGTCCTTTGGAACACAGGAGAGTAAGGCTGGGACGTGAGGCTCTTGCCCGCGTTCCCCGATAGCCCTCCTGGTCGTCTTCCCAGCTGCACAGGGACTGAACATGAAGTCATGGGAGCCATCCAGAGCCATCCTAAGGGCCCAGGCCTGAAGCCTCGGCGCAACTTTGGGGCAAGAAAAGGTTCTTGCTCCTGGCAGTGCTCCTCCTGCGTCTCAAGGTTGATGTGTCCCTGGGTCTCCAAGTCACTCAGTGGTTCAAAAGCGCAGAGGGGAGGAGGAAGTGATGAGGGGATACACATGAGGAGGCCTGCGATTGCCCCTCCTCCCTCTCACGACCACTGAGACACAGAACATTTTAAGGACGAATCCAGTAGACCTTTCCCTGAAATCAGCCTCTGTCCAAAACTATGTTTATATATCCCTTGATTCTTGCCTGAGTGAGAGAGACCATATCCCCATCATTTTTATTTCAGCGTATGATTTTAACTGTTGTTAATCCTTACGATGCCTAATTAATAAATTAAACTTCATCGCAGGTATGTGTAGGAGGAACAGCATATATGTGTAGCTGTGTTCTATGTATACAACTTACGGGGGGGGGGGGTGAACTATCAGTAGCCTCAGGCCTCGGCAGGGCCCTGGGGCTGTGTCCCCGGAGGGCACAGGGAGGTGACCATAGGCCGAGTTCACATGCCTGCCTCATGGAGTCAAGGTGTAAATGTGCTACTGTCCCTGCTATGTCTTTGTATACACAGGTCTGTATCTAGGTATTTTTTATTATTTTATTATGTTTTTTCTTGTTTCAGAACTTTTGTTTGTTTGTGTGTTTTTTTTTATGACTGGCTCAGCCTACCCTGAGGGCAGGGCTGGCGCAGCATGTGGTGCCAGGGATTGAACCGCGGTCCCTGCAGCCGCCCAAGCTTTCCTAAGCAGGCGCTTTAGACCACTGAGCCATCCTGCCGGGCCCCTACCTAGGTGTTATTTTTGGCTCTAAGTTTGCAAGTAAGTTCCAGATGGCATCCTTAAATACTCCACTGTATGTTTCTAAAAGTGTGGGGATTCTTTACACTGCACAGTATTTGAAGAAAAGTAATCAGGGAGGAAGGGCCCTCGGTGAAGACCTCAGTACAAGGGCTGGCCAGACAGCTCAGCAGACTAAAACGCCTGCTTAGGCAGAGCGCAGAGGCTGGAGTTCAATCTCTAGCGTTCACCCTGCACCTGGGGTGCGCTGAGCCAGTGACTGAGACTAGGTTTGGTGGTGTGTGCCTGCAATTTCAGGGCTTTAGAGGCTGAAAATAGGAGAATCACTATGAGTCGGATCTATATAATGGGAACCTGTAGACCCTGTACTAAATACATAAAAAAAAAAAAAAAAAAAAAAAAAAAAAAAAAAAAAAAAAAAAAAAAAAAAGACCTCAGCACAGACGCCTCCATTGGGAAAATGTACAGCATGCTCCGAAGGAATCCCCTCAGGTTTGGGCTGGGGCAGGACTGTGGAGGGAGGAAGGAGGATAATCGGGTTACACAGCCCAGGAGCTGCAGGAGGGCAGAGGCTGGCATCCAGGAGGTGCTCAGTTATGCTCAGTGAGCAGGGAGGCCGCACCTCCCGGCCCAGAGGAGAGGGGTCCTTGGGGACAGTGGGGCCTGGCCAGGACCCAAGCTGGGGTGGATCTCTAGGAGACCTGGGCAGCCCTTGCCAGGCCCCGCCTCCCCTGGGGGCTGTGGAAGCAGAGTTTGGGTGAGGAGATACATTGCCTCCCCGAGTGGTCCCTTCCTTTCCCCCTGCTGAGGGGGCACAGAGACAGGATGGGGAATAGAGCGAGGTTGGGGTTCAAGTGCCCAAATCCTCCTCAACTACTGTGCTGAGGCAGCCCTTGGGACCTTCTGGCTATGGTACCTACTGCTGGCCTGGGGGTCTGTGGGGGGGACTCAGCCTGTGCCTGTGCACACAGGGGCAGCATCTGGAGACCTGCGGGCCTGACCCTGCAGGAACCTCCTACAGGTCTAGCAATGTAGCTTTTTTTTTTTTTTTTTGTGGTACTGGGGATTGAACTCAGAACCCTGTGCTTGTCAGGCAAGTGCTTATTCTACTGAGCTATCTCCCTGCCCCTAAAATAGGGCTGGCAGTGTAGCTTCCCCCCCCCACTCCTACAGGTCTAGGACAATGGTCTGCATGTGTACACACACATCCCAAATGGGGACAGGGCCCACATTTTGGTGTGTACACATGTATGTGATGGTGGGACCTGGATATCGCAGGGTACAGAGGTGGGTGTGTTCCCGTGTTGGAGTGAGTCTCTGCCCTGACGGATGTTAGAAGCAGTATTTAGGTACACTGGAATTTTTAAAAAAATCTTTACTTGGTACAGGGTCTCACTATACAGCTCTGACTCATAATGATCCTCCTGTCTCAGCCTCCCCAGTGCTGGGATTATAAGCATGTTCCAACACATTAGTTTTAGTGACTGGCTTAGGGTGTGGCTGGGATGGCATGCAGTACAAGAGATCAAACCTGGGTCCTTGTGCTTGTCAGGCAGGCGCTTAGACTGCCAAACTATCTCCATGGCCCAGATATACTGGGATTCTTAAAATTTTGTTTTTGAGATGGGATCTCACTATGTAGGCCAGGCTGGCCTTGAACTCACTATGTAGCCCAGATTGGCCTTTAACACTTGACAATCCTGCTTCAGCCTCCCAGGTGGGGGATCACAGACATGCACTATTACACCGGGTGATGGAATATTATTTAGCTTTGAAAAGGGAAGAGATGAAGATGAATGAGCTCAGAGCACATCATGCTAAGTGAATAAGCCAGACACAAAAACATAAGCCCTGTATGATTCCATTTACGCAAGGAGCCTAGAGAGTCACAGCCAGAGAGACAGAAAGGAGGACGGTGATCGCCGGGGCCCGGCCCAGGGGAACGAGGATGGCGAGGTTAGGGTCTGATAGGGAGCACATCTATTTTCCATGAATTCTCGAGGTAGACGGAGGGTGGTACACAAGTGCACTTCATGCTGCTGAGCCGTATTTAAAGAAAGTTCTGACGGTGACTTTGATTGTGTTACGTGTATCTTAGCCCAGTTAATAAAGGCAGTGGCATCCTGGCATCTGTGACTGGCTGCACTGTAAGGTTTTTTTATTTCAGAGGAACACTGGCAAACCTTCACCTCCAGGTCCCCCTTACGAAGGTCGGAACATTGCCACTCAAGACGTGCTTGAGAGGGGGTTGCCTGAGTCACAGACCCGGATGTGCATGGGAGGTGCGTCTTGGCAGTTGGGAACGGAGTCGAGGCATTGCTGTGTCAAAGGAAAGAACTTGATGAAAAATTGTTTTATGAAACTTGAATTTTGGCATGTTTTCACGTTTTCATTTGTCAGAACACAGAGTAATAAATGTTAAACATGTTGTTTATTATTATGCATGGCTGATCTGTATGATGACAATCGTATTTGAAAGTTCACGGTGGAGTCATTGCAGCGCTGGGTGGGAGCTCGCGTGGGGTTCTAGAAGGCGAGAGCGGGAGAGGTGTTGTACGCTTGATGCCAGCAGGACTACGGGGAGAGCAGTTTTTATTTTCAAAAAATGGGGTGCAGCCCAGACCCCAGGCCTGGTTAGAGGGGGCCTAGGCATGCACAGTGCTGTTGTGGGGTCCCTGGCTAAGAAGCCAGGGGGTGGCTGTGGAGGGACCTTCCTGGCAGCAGGCCCGGCTTGCTGTACCCTGATGCTTAGCTCTGCTGCTTTGAGAGAGCGGCCTCCCAGGAGAGTCACCCCACCTGGCCTGCCACGTGTGCCCTGGGATGGGGAATGCCTTTCCTCTAAGAGTCTGTTTGCCCCCTCTGGAAGAGGGGGTTGTGTCCCCCCAGGCTGTGGGAGCTGTACCGGGTTCTGAGTCCAGTTTCCAGATTGAGGAACTTGGGTCAGCAACAGGGTGGCCATTCCCCAACTCACCCAGCCATGGGGTGCAGGGTCTGTGTGCTCAGAATGGTGTAAGAACCTGGGCGATTGCCCTGCCTGGCCTGCTTTGGGGGGCACTCCATGTCCAGGAGGTGAGCAGGAGCTTGGCTCTGGACTGCCAAGCACCAGCCAGCTTCTGGGGATAGGGCCTTGGCTCCCAGTGGGCTCTGTGGCTTTGGTCAAGTATAGCAACTTGCCTCAGACCCAGGAGGCTGTGTCTCTCCTGGATGAAACTGGTGGCCTTGGCCTCCTGGATCTATGCTGGTGGCCCCAGAAATCCCACATTGCCAAGTTATGAAGCCCAGCATTGGCTTGATTGCTGTGTGGCGGTGTAGGCTGTAGTGGCAGTCTCTTCTCTAGGGTCCTGGGCTGCAAAGCCAGACTTGGGGTAGCAGGGATGCCAGAATCAGGGGGCAGGACAGTAGGCCCAGTGACCCTTCCCAAGGACAGAGGTGGCTGCAGGAGTTTACAGGTGGGCCCTTGGAGGAGGGCACAGAAAGACAGGACCTGGCCTGGGGACACACCCTATGGCAGAGGGTCACCAGCGAGCCTGCTGGAGGGGAGGTTTGGGTGAGAGTAGAGGCAGTGTCTTCTGGCCTGCTGCCAACTCTATAACTTTCTTTGGCATGTTGGCAAGGGCTGCAGAGGCTCAGAGGAAGGAAATGTGCCCTTCCCCCAAGAGTGCACCCCATTCCTACTTTTGAACACAGACACGGGGCCAAGAGAAGCAGAGGAGGCTGGCGAGGGTGAGTTAGGGACCTTCCCTGGACATACATCTTCCGGGGCCTAGCTCCCATCATCCCCTCTGCTATAGGAACCGGCGGGTGACAGAAGGAGTAGAGCGAGGATCCCGAGGGTCCCAGCAGGGGTTATGCTCAGAGGGGCACTGGGCTCCTGCTCCTTTCGACCTGAAGCTCCTCCAGCGCCTGGCCTCAGCCTCGAGCTGGGCTCCGACCCTCCATAAAAGGATAAGGATCACATTCCTCACTTTTTAAGTCGCACAAAAGCTGTATGCATAATTAATGTGCAATAAACGTGAGCGGCTGGAAATTAACTAAATGAAAAAAACGGAATACACTTAATTGTGAAAATTTAATTTTGCCTTTATTCTCTTCTTTCTTTCCCGCTCTCCCTCCCCTTTTCCCTGCCCTTTTACAACTTGTTATATTCTTGGAACCCGTCAGATCTTGCTGGAGATCACAGTGTGAAAGAGTGGCCTCCTGACCTCTTGCCAGGGACCCGGGGACAAGATTAGTCTTAAGCTGCAGCCTAGTCAGTTACTTTCAGCCAAGAGAGTCTGAGGGTGCCCACGAGCCAGGGGCTATTGTGTCACACAAAGGAATGTTGTAATCATTCCCCAAGCCCCTCCTTGGGGGACATCGGTGTCTGATTTTTTTTTTTAAGGCTTCGGTCGATGCAATTTTGAGATTCTGAGTTGCCTTTAGAAACTTGGAGAGAAAGCCTATCAAGTTATTTAAAATTCCTAAAGTAAATTCAGTGTTTAAAAGTCAAAAGAACTACATTTACATATATTCAACCAAAGTATTTTAAACAGTAATATCTAAGCATCTTTCCTCTGCTGATTTTTAAAGGACAAGACCTTTCCCAGGTGGTAAGGTCGGGTGCAGAAAAATGTATTGACACGTTCTTATCGTCACATCGCTTAATAAAACCTAAAGATCCAACCTCAAGAAACAATCCACCCACTTGAAAGAGAATTTAAAAAAAAATTTAAAGAACAAAACTCTATTAGCCAGATACTTTAAAATATGATTTATTGCACTCATATAACCACAACAATCACCTAAAATATCAAGTCCCTGGGTATAAATCACTGCCGATCCCATCTCCCTAACATGCCAGCTGTTTTCCGGCTTCTGCTGTCTTTTCCAGCCTGGTCTCTATCAGCAGATAATTTTCTGATTGTCAGGACAATCTAGAGATGGGATCCAGAATCATTTTGGCTGTTTGGGGAAAAATATTTTTCTAGAATATTCTAATTGGTTTGGATAGTTTATAGCTGGGTCTTTGCAAAAAGTAGTTGACTCAGGGTGTCTCTGGGTTGTCCTCTCACAGATTAATGGAAACTAAGACAACTGCTCACATGCCCTGCCACCTCTGCATGGGTACCTGGTGCTGTTCCAGTGAACTCCAGTTATCTGAGAGTTGCCTATTGGTTTGGGTCTATGGCTCTGATAAGCAGATCTGTGGCTATGGACACCCCTGGCTGGCTGGTGTGCCGAACTGGCAAATGTGGCTGACTCCTCGAACAGGTGGCAGTGGGCTTGGGTGGCAGGCAGGTTCTGCCAGAGTTGGTTCAGCCCAAGTTCTCAGCAGTACCAGCCAGCTGGACCTCAGCCGCAGATCTTTGCATTAAACGGCTCCTGACGCTAATACACCAAGTCTGCTGGCCATTGTCATAGTAATGTAATATCCTCTGGAGGTCCTCTTATTAAAGCCAAGGCTTGCTGCCACCACCCAGGATAGAATTCTATTCCATTTGTATTGATCACACAGGGAAATGTCTTATTCCCTGGTTGACAAATATGGCCAGCAGGGAGTTAGTTAGCATTAGGAGGAAAACATCGGTTTCCACAGTGATTTTGGGGACCCTGAGCTGGAGCTGTGGCTATCTTCTCAGTTGTGATAGGTGAGCTCTAGCAATGAGATGCTTACAAATATGGGGAATTGCCATTTTGAAAAACAATAGAATCTGCCAGGAGGCTTTAGAAATAGTTGGATACAGCCACTTTGTTTTACAGATCTGGGCCAAGGGAAGGGACTCACAAGGTCACAGCAATAGTGGCATTTCTAGGAACTTGTCTCGCAGATACCTGTCAGTGGTGGCAAAGGGCAATCATTGCAGGTGAAAGGTGGGCAATTATCTTAGTGTCCATCACTAGTAAAAGCGCTGGTGTCAGGTAAAATTATGTGAAGTTACAATTTGTCCTCTTCGACAATGGTTGACCTGCCAGTGACTGTCAATATTTGATCTATGGCACCTATTGAATGGAGCGGTACTCAGAAACAAGATGGAGAAGGCTCCCGAGCTGTATTATTAAACGAAAAAACCAAGCGGCCGAGCGATGCATGCGTTATGCTCCACCTGTGATTTCAACGAGGAAGCATGTGTGCATTTGCTGGTCTAGGTCTCAGCTCTCTGGAAAGACGCAAGAGAAATTGCGTCCAAGGTGGCTGCCTGGGGAGTACAAAAGGTCTGTCAGCAAAGCTGATGTGTTGTTTTACAGCCTCTGTACCTTGTTACTAAGTTAACATTTAGAACAAAGATCAAAATGCCAGTAGAGCTCTCTCAACTAGGGTGAAGAGCTCAGTGGGCTGAGGTATGTATCCTGGGCCTGGCGCTTCTTCACCCCACAGAACCTCGGTTTTCTGCTCTCTGCAGCGGAGGTAGTATTCACTTCCTGCAGTGGAGGTGAAGGTTTCCTTGAGATATGAATGAGAAAGGCTCTGCCCCCTGGCACAGATGTCAGTAAACGTTGCATGTTATAAGCGACACATAAATCATCACACACGCACACACATGTAAATCTTGATACTAACTTGCTTGGCACTTTGGTTTTCTTGGAAGAGACATTAAAAACTCCCTTCATGTGCTCAGAGTCTGAAGCTGAGATTGCTGAGTGTTACATCTGTTTGAAGGACTGCTGCCGCCGACGCTGCCGCCACTGAGGTGATGGCCCACGCTGAATTTACAGGGTGGGTAGGATGCTCCCTCCGCTTCCCACCAGTAAATGGTCTTCCGCATCTCTGTGTACATAGGCAGGTGAACTAATAGAATTAAGCTTATTGGTTTAATTCCTCTGGGCCCCCTTGGCAAGAGAAGAGCAGCTGGATGAATATTTTAATTAAGCTCTGACACCCAGAAGTCAAAGTCCCCGAGTGGTCCCAGTGGACCATGTCTCACAGTTTGGGGTTTAATCAAGTGCCGCTTCAGAGTTCAAATTTCTTCCTGGACAGAAATATGTCATTAGGCGTTCAAGATTTCCACTGGAAAAAAAAAATACAACTTGACTCTATTTTCTCTAGAGAATGACACCGTGATTCGATTAGCCCTTTTTCCTTGACATTTTGCCCACTTTATTAACTTCTGCTTTGCTTTTAAGCAGGCAACTACTGTTTTACTTCCCTGAAGAAGCTCATAATATTATAATTCAAGTGTCAGGACAGATTAGGTTAAATGAACTGTGTAATTCCCGAAGGAAAACAAACTTCAAAACGGACGCGGTTAGCCTTGTAACATATCATGGGCTGCATTAGCGTCGCGCGGGCGATTCCGTCACCTAATGTGCTACAGTTGGCTCAGATATCCCCCACTCTGCAAGGTGAGAAATTACTTAGCTAACAAAACATTTAGTTTTCCTCTCTTTGCATTCTTTCTTTATGAGATCCTGAATGTGACATTTTCACCAAAAAATCTCTTTGCTTATTTGTGAAAAATGTATATTAAAACCAAACCCATCAAATGGAAAGAAATCACAGATGGTTTTATTCACAAGCAGTAGAATTAATGGCCTCTCCTCTCTTTATAAATATTAGAAGCAGATGAGTTCATTACCATTTCACCCTAATAAAGAAAACCTGCTTGATTTTGACAAGACATCGACTTATCTAATATATCTACTAAATAACAAAGCTACTTCCCGCGCCCGTAAAACACAGCCCGAAATCACCAACTTTACCTGGACTGTTTCTAAATTAATGAAAAACACTCCAAAATTCTGCAAAAGAAAGTGTGGTGGTGCTGGTGGGGGGTAGAATTCGAGGGATTTTTCAAAATGTGACTGATTTTGAAAAGAGAGGGGTTTGAAATGTTTACTTTGTGGTGGTTTGAAATTTTTACATCTTTCAACAAAGCGGGCAGAGAAGTGAAACCAGCTGAAAGAGCTTTTGAAAAGAGCGATTCAGCATTAGTGGGCCAAGCTGAGGCTCCTTTATCTCCGGCAATCTGCGCACATCACATCGGGCTGCGGCGGGAGGCCGGGCCCTGCGCCCCGCTCCACCCTTCCCTTCCGAGCCCCAGCAGCCTCGCCCGGCTTCAAAGCGCAGTCGGCGGAGCGTCCTGGGAGGGAATCGGACACCTCGCTCCGGGGACCCTCCGGCAGGCTCGTTCTTCTCCCCCAGCGCCGCCGCCTGATGTGGTCATCTCGTTAGTCATGGGAAGCTCGGGTATTTCTGTTTGTGCCGCTTTCACCACTTGTTAAGCAAGAAGTGGGAGGCTTGGGGAGAGACCGCGAAAGATGTTTGTTCTCCCCAGGGCCACAGCAGTTGGGGCCACAGCCCATCCATCATGGCAGGGCCTCACGGAGAAATGGAAGGAGTCAGCTCTGCCCAGAGGGGGAGAGAAATGAAGGGCGCAGAGCGCCTCCGACGGGGACCTGCTTGGCCTGGCTCCAACGCAGAGCGTGAGCTCCGCCTTAGTCTGAGAATCGCTGAGCATCCCGTAGGGGGAGGCAAGCCACAGAGCTCAGAAGAAAAGCTGCTCAGTGCGCGGCTGCAGCCCAGAAGAAAAGCTGCTCAGTGCGCGGCTGCAGCCCAGAGCTGTTCCCCGCTTTGCCCAGCGTGCTGGGCTGACGCCACAGTCATCAGACACCTGCCCTGACCTGTCCCAGCCGAGGGAGGGGTGAGAACCGAGGCAATTAAAAAAATAAAAAAGTCCCAGGTGTTGCAGATGGAACTCGGTCTTGTGTGTGTTAAGGAAGCACTCGGTCGCAAGCAACATACCCTGCTCAGAAATCCTAGGTCTAAGCAGTTCCTCAAGGTGAGTGAGTTCAGTACCTCCACAGGGTCTTAGAACCTACGTCCTTCTAGGCAGCACTCTGTTCCTCCCAGTTAGAGGTAGCTGCTCCTCCAGCAGGCCCAGGCAGGCTTCCGGGTTCCCAGAGCATCCATCCAAGCACCTCCTGCAGGTCTGAGTTCCACCAGCACCAAACTTCTGGGGGAAGCAACAAGTTTGAGCCAAGACCCCATGATTGAAATTCCCCAATAAATCCCTCCCAGCTGAGCCTAGAGGGTCTGCCGCCACTTCGGCAAACAGAGATGGCGGGGTGGGGGTGGGGGTACAGACTTCAAACAGGACTTAGGGGATTGGGGATTGTGCTGAGAAGAAGCCACCGACCAAGGGCTTGGAGTTAATTAAAGAGACTGCACGGTTGCACCTATAAAGTGGATGTCTGTGTATGAAAGCACCCATGATCCTTTGCAGGTTACCTTCTTGCTTAGGGACAGCCTTTTCAGGATGGACATTTACCACGTGCTGTGAGGCCCTAGCCTGAAGGACCTGCCTCCTCCACAGGCGCTGACACCTTTCCACAACCCCATGAACTATCACGGGTCTATCGCCTATAAGGTGCTGGGCAGGGCACATCACCGAGGGGAGATAGGCCATAGCCTCCCCGTCTCACATGTGAGGACAGTGAGGCTCAGACAGGCAAAACTGCCAGCCCTAGGCCAGATGTGGTGTAGGAGAATTGGGGTAGGGACCTTGTCCTCCAGCTTCTGTCACTGGTTGAAGTCAGGCTCCAGTCCAAGGCCGGCAGAGCCCAGTGCCACTTAGCTGCCACCCTCCCCTCAGCCCTGGCCCCTGGCATTGCCCATGACATTCAATCAGGTGGCAGTGATGTCTGGCCCGGCCGTTAGGGCAAGGCCTCCCCAGCTTCCCGGCGACAAATGGTTCTCATTTGAAAGGGAGGTTATAAAAACACATGCCTGAAGACACTGTCAGTGAGCTGAGGATTAATCTCATTTCAGTCAAAGACCATTCCAAATATTTTTCTGGGGTGGGTGGAGTGGGGGTAGACAGCAGCCCTGGCTGGGAAGGAAGTCGGGGTTCCCAGGCGCCCCTTAGGTCAGCCACTGGGAGGTGTGTTGTGGGCCAGGCTGCTGGGCCCCAGGGTCATCTCATGCAGCACAAGGCTGCAAGAAGCCTGCATTGCTGCCCCAGTCCAGGCGGCTGGCTGTGCGGGAGGCCGGCACTCTGGCACTGGCCTGCTTGCCACATTCAATATGTTGGCTCCGTTTCAGGACTGTGCAAGTTGCCAGAAGGAAAGGAAGGATTGGATGCCTGGGCTATTTTCATTTTCTGGGAGGGGGTCAAATGAGTGGTTTCCCCTAGTCTCAAGTGGAGAGGGCCCCGAAGACCAGTAAGGGGAGGGCACTGCCCCTAGGACCCTACTCAGATGTCTGTGGGCCCTGCAGGGGTCCTCTCTTCAGGTTAGAGGGGTCCAGCACTATTCTCTGTGTTGGGCCAGCAGTTTCCAAGCTGGGGGACCTGGGTTCCTACATGACACCCTGTGACTGGAGGTACATTATCCCCTACCAATTGACAGAGTGAGTAGGCTCCAACAGTCTGCAGTGACCTGGAGGGACTTTTATTGAGTCCATTTTACATCTGGGGAAACCAAGGCACCAGGTACTTCCCTAAGGCCTAAAAGTTGGGCAATAGTGATGTATACATCCTTAATGTGTCAGCTTTTTGGAGTAGGGAATGTTAACCTCTCTGCTTTATAGATTTGGAGGTTGAGGCTCAGTATAAGGTGTGGAGTGGGGGCAGGGCAGGGGTGGTCTTGGGCCCTAGGCCTGGGCTCTGGCCCCTCTACAATTGCTGCTTTCTGAGGTTGGCCAGGGAGGCTGGGCGTGGCCTGTTCTCCCCTGGAGCTGTCTTGTCTACATAGGCTCCTCGGCAGAGGCTGGCTTCCTTCCAAACACACGTCGGCAGTGCGAAGCCAGTGGATTTATTTTCCGGCGGTTAGAGGAGCTCCCCAGCTCCCCTTTGTGCGAGGCTCCGGAGTCAGGAGTCAGGGTGGTGCGCATGGGGATGGGGGCGGCGACCTGTGGAGCACAGCGAGGGCTGGCACCAGGCCCAGTGCAGCACAGCACCTGGGTGTGGCTGACCAGGTGCAAGCCAGCTGCTCGAGGGCGGGATCCCAGGGCCCCCAGGAGGGAGGGGCTGGTGGGTATCCATGTACTCTGCTCTGCAACCTTGCTAGTGGCTTTAGGGGAGAAGTGCATGAGAGAATTCCCCACCCCAACGGGGTGAATGGGGTTCCCCACAAGGTGCTTTACCTGGGACCTGTACAATAGGCTGTCCTGGCCCCTGCAGGGAATCACCCTAGGGCACCCCCGTAAGTCTGTGAGGTCTGGGCAGATGCCTCTCACAGGTGGGGGTGGGGGTGGAAGTGGGGGTACCGTAGTGGCTCAGGTCTGAAGCACTCCTATCCTCTGGCCAAATCCCTGAGGGAAGGTGCTGGAAGTGCCTGTCTGCACAAAGTGGGGCTCCCACACTGGGGGACAGGAACTGGCTGGCCAGGGTCTCGTGGCTTTCCATTACTAGTCTTTCTTCTTTTCCTCGCTGGACAGGTGGGCCTTTCCCATCACCAAAGGGCTTCCGCTGGGCAATGACCCCAACAATTCCTGACTCCCCAGTTTAGAGAGAGGCCAACTGTATATGCGGGCTGATCTCAGCTTTTCCACCTAAAAGCCCTGGGTGTCTGGCTACTGTGGGCCCTGAAGGCCAAGGTCCCAGTGAGATGATGTGACAGACCCAGGAGTGCATCTGCCTAACTGCAAGAGCCATCCTCTCCTTTATCCCCACCCCTAGCCCAATGACGGGAGAGCACCTTTCTGATGAATGTAATCTGACTGCATCCTGGCCTAGCTCTGGAGTTGGGTCGCTCAACCCCCCTTAGCTGATTGCATGCTTCTGAGTACTCTCTGGGCCTCAGTTTCCTTAGTTGGGAGGTGGAGGAATTCCTAGCTGCAAGGCTTGGTGCTGCCTAGGGACCCACTGGCCCCATAAACATGGCTGACATGCGTGAGCAAATGCCACACCGGCCATCTGTTCGCCCTTCATCTGGCACATCTTTCACCCCAGGGCCACCCCTCAGAGCTCAGAGCACACCTTGTTTCCTCCAGGAGGCTTTCCCACCTGGCTCCCAGGGAAGGTGTTGGTAAAAATAAGAGCCATTTTCAAAGGATGTGGGAGGGTAGGCAAAGATTCTTTTTTTTTTTTTTTTTTTTGCTTTTTGAGACAGGGTCTCACTATGCAGTTCAGGCTAGCCATGAGCTCACTTTTGTAGCCCAGGCTGGTCTCGTAGGCAAAGATTCTTAAACAGGAAGTGCCAACCATAAAGGAAAGGAAGGTGACTGAGCCAAACTCAGTACTCATTTCTGTTCCCCACAAGACACCGAGGCTGAGCAAGCCCCAGAGTGGGGAAAGCTGTGGGAAGCTACAGCGGATGATGGAGTTACTTTGGAAACACATAAGGAACCGAGTAACAGAAACAGGGACAACCCAATTAAAAATGGGCAGAAGGCCGGCTAGATCCTCACAAAAATGCATGGATGCTCAGTACTCATAGGAACACATGCCCAGCCACATTAGCTGGTGGGAAAATACAAATTTCAACTACAATGGGATACACTGTATCTACTAAAACTGCTAATTTTTAAACGTCCAAAAATGCCTGACTTTTTTGTTAAGGCTCTTGGACCACTGGCTCCAAGCACCTGTGGACACCACTTGGAGGTATTCCCTGACTTGGACACTGCACCTGCTCTGCGGCCCAGCAATTCCTTCCCTGGGTATGTGTCCAGCTGTGGAGTGTCCATCTGTCCATGAAGGGAGACAATTATTTCTCAGGACCACTTATGTGTCTGTTTTAGGATCAGTGCCATACTGCTTTAAAAAGTTATTTTAGAGCAGTTTTAGATTTATAGAAAAGTTCAGTATTTCCTTTGACTCCCGTACCCAACTTCTTGTTACTGAAGTCTTACAGTAGTGTAGTATCATACTGTTTTCATTAGATTTGCAGGGTCTATATCTGGAACAATGAATCCCTCTTCTTTTTTCTTTCTTTCTTTCTTTTTCTCTTCTTCTTCTTCTTCTTCTTCTTCTTCTTCTTCTTCTTCTTCTTCTTCTTCTTCTTCTTCTTCTTCTTCTTCTTCTTCTTCTTCTTTTGTGGGGCTGGGGATTGAACTCAGCACTTATTTTATTGAGCTATCTCCGCAGACTTTTCTTTAAAAAAAAAAAAAAAAAAGTTTGACATGGACCTTTATCCTCCCATAAACATTTTATCATTTTCGAATAACTGTCAAATTCTGCCAGAATTGTTGCATGCATTTTTTGTTTTAAAAAAGAATTTGTGATTTAAAAATGCTTATTCTAAACAAACTAACTAAATAAAAATGCTTATTTTAGGATGGCCAGATAGCTCAGTGGAGTAAAGCCCAGTTCAGGCAGATGCAGGGACTGGAGTGTGATCCCTGGCGTGCCGTGCCAGCCCCATCCCTGGGGCACACTGAGACAGCAATTGAGACTGGGCGTGGTGGAGCCTGCCTGTAATCCCAGGGCTTGGGAGGCTGAAAACAAGAGAATCACTATGAGTCTGATCTGTGTAGTGAGGCTGTGTACTAAATATATATATATTTCTTTTCTATATTTTTAGGGAAGGGCCTACAAGGTATTCATGGTCTCACTACTAGATTGGAGTCCTAGTGATCTGCCTGTTTACAGCCTGCCAAGAGCTGGGATTACAGGTACGCACCACCACACCCAGTCTCAATTGCTATCTCAGTGCGCCCCAGGGGCGGGGCCGGCACAGCAGGCCCCAGGATTGAACCTCCGGCTCCTTTGCCTGCTTGCAGGTGCTTTAATCCACAGAGCTATTTGGCTGGCCCTTCTTACTTGGGTTTTACTGCATATATTACTTAGAGAATACTGGCATGTTCACACGAATTCACTGAATCCATGTTTGGTGGGCGCCTGTTCGGCGCCAAGCCCTGACCCGTCTATAGGATGCATGCCTAGATAAAGGCTCTTGCTCTCCTGGAGCTTACATTATTCTTGTGGAAAGTGAAGTTAGAGTGATAAGATAAATACACAATACCTATTTATTTAGATATTCTTTGTCTTTTAAATGTTTAAAAAATTTCAGAGAAACCGCTCCCTCCTTTGTTAATTCCTAGCTATCTTCTGGTTCTCTTATTTTCTATTTTATTTCCTTGGTTGTTGGTCATTTAGAGCAGTGGTGGTGAGCCTTGTAGAGCTTCAGTGACACAAACAGCCCTCTGTGGCACGCGAGCTGTAGGTTCACACCACTGATGTTGTGGTATGGTGTTCATCTGGGGGAGCTGTTTTTGTATACCTGGCAACCTTGCCTAACTCTTACCCATTCTCACCATTTGTTGGTTCTGTTTGGTTTCATATGCAGCTGATTCTATAACCTGCCAAGAAGGATGCTTTGTTTCCTCCTTTTCAACCCATAAGCTCCACTTCTTAGGGCAGTGCTGGGGCAGGAAGCCAGGGCCTCTTGCATGGCAGGCAAGGGTCTCCCACTGAGTCACAGCCCCCAGCCCTGTGCGTCATTTCTTTTTCTTGTCTTATGGCATTGGCTTAGACCTCCAATGCATCCCAAGGAAATACTGGTAGTGGCGTGGCTACCTGGCTCTGCCTGAAGCAAATGTAGTTTGGTGAGGTATTTGCTGAACACCTTCCGGTGTGGGGTGGGATGATGATAGCTGTCAGGAATGCAGTGACACACAACAGGCCATTAGTGTGGAACATTCTTTTAAAAATTTTTTTCTAAAAATGTATTTGGTACAGGGTGTCATGATGCAGCTTGGACTCATAGTGATCCTCCTGTTTTTAGCCTCCCCAGTGCTGGGGTTACAAGCATGCACCACTATGCCTGGACTGGTTTGCCAGCTCAGCGTGCCCCGGGAGTGGGGCTGGCAGGGCATGCAGGACCAGGCATTGAACCTTGGCCTCTGTGCTTGCTAAAGCAGGTGCTTAGTCCACTGAGCTATCTCACCGGCCCTTCAGCATTGAACATTCTTGAGGTGATTGCTAAGCAGTCTTAAAGAATGATTTTTAATATGCTACTAAATGAAGATAGATAATATTTTATTGGGGATTTTTGCATTCAAATTAATAAAAAGGCTTCTAATTTATTGTACACATGCATTATCCTTATCTGCTTTGGAATCAGAGGAATGGGGTGGCCTTTTTCCTTTTTCTGTGTTTCAGACTTTTTTTTTAAACTTTATTTATTTATGTTATGGTTGGCTCAGCCTGCCCTGGGAGTGGGGCTGGGGCGACATGTGGTGCTGGGGATCAAACCAAGGTCCCTGTGCTTGCCTAAGCTTGCCTAAGCAGCGCTTTAGACCGCTGAGCTATCTCACTGGCCCCATGTGTTCCAGACTCTGTTGTTTCAGACACCTGTGTCTCTGAGAGGACACTCCGAGTTCATATGAAGCTCAGGGTCTGTGTGAAACGTGATGCCTGCGGTGGGCTGGCTGGCTCTTTGCTTTCAGTGGGTGAGCCCTTCTGATGCCTATAGTTCCTGGGGACACAGCCCCGCTGGCTGGTAACATGCATCTGGGTAAGCTAGTCAGTGACAGAATACCTGAGATAAACAACTTGGGGGAGGAGTAACTGCTTGGCTTGTGATTACTGAAGTTGCAGTCCATGGTCAGCTGGCCTGCTGCCTTGGGCCTGGGGTAAAGTGTGATGCCGTGTCAGGGAACGCTGATTAGAGGAGGGCTTCTCACTCACGGTGGCCTGGAGGCAAAGAGGAAGGGCCAGGGTCCCAGTGTCCTCTTTAAGGGCCTGTCCCCAGTGACCTCATATCCTCCCCACTGGGCACTGCCTCCTAAAGGCTCCACCCTCAATGGCGCCCCAGGCCTGGCAACCAAGTTTTTAACACATGAGCCTTTGGGGACATTGGAGACCCAAACCCTAATTTCAGGGAAGACCCCAAAGCCAGGAATTTAGTCTTTACCTGAGCTATGCATTGGAATTACCTGCCGAACTTGAAAATGGTAGCAACCTTGGCGCTTCTGTAGATTCTTCTCTAACCAATATGGATGGGGTTTGGGCACAGAAGTTCCAGTGGCGGCTGAGGTTGAGAACCTGTGCCCTCTCCTGTGGACATGGGTGTGCCATGGGTGTGACAACCTCTGCCATCTTCTGCCTATGTGCCGCCTCTGCCCCAAACCAGGAATGCCAGACCCTGAGACCCTTGTAAGACCTTGGCCCCAGCACTGCCATTCCCAAGGGTAGTCTCTGGGGAGAAGGAGGTGGAGCTCGGGGCCCAGCCTGGCACCCCAGGGGCTCCAGCTGAGGCCCCCTCCTCAAGGCTACTGCCTTTCTCACACCTGTGGAGGGTGAAAAAGACCCATCCAGGGCACTGGGAGAGAGGAATGCTCACAGACGCACCAGCTCCCTCGCCTCGCCTGTGAGGCGTCATCAGCGTTCAGCCCGGAGCAGAGCCGCCTGGCCCTGCTGCTTTGCAGCTGTCATGAGGTGAGCATCCTGGCCTCTTCCCTTCATGGCAGCTAGGGAGCAAACGCAGAGAGGAGGACCTCGGGAGGCCCCTGTGACCATTTCTTCCTGCTGTATCCCACTTCCTAAAGGTTCCAAACCTGGCCGTGCTTCTCAGCCTAGCCTGCTGCTGGCTCCTGGTCTCTGGGACCCACGTGAGTCCCTTGTAGCTTTAGTGTTGGGTCCTGTGAGCCACTGCCTCCTTTCCCCATTTCTCTGGCCTCCACAGAGCTGGGTTCTAGGCTGAGAGCAAGTAGCCCATGCAGTCACCTCCCGTCCCACCAGCATCACTGTGGACTGTGAGCCACTTGAGGCCCAGCTCTCACCTCAAGTCCCTGGCGTCTTGGAGGCCACAGCAGGGCTTGTCCAGTGCTGGGTGCCGTGGTTCCTGGCCTCCTGGCCTCCATTTGTCTGTCCCGCCTGTGCCAAGGGGCTCGTCCAGCCTTTGCTGATGCTTGCTGTTCTCTTGGCTGGGGGCTCTGATCACTTATGTGGTGGGGAGGGGATGACAGGAGGGACACGGGCCCCTTCCTCTGGCAGCATAGAATTGAACAAGAGCCGAGTGGCTGCACTCCAGTGATCCGCGGTACACTGCATCCAGGGGACCAGGAAAACCAACAGCTGGACCTCCCAAGGGTCAAAATGGCTATCGCAGAAGCTTATAGGGCAGAACAGTGGGGGGAACACTCTGGGCAGAGGGAATGGCACAAGCAAATGTGGTTTGCGGTGCCACAAGGGATTCAGGCCTAGGAAGGGGGGCTCCCAAATCCTGAGGGGCTCCCACTGTGTTCTAGGTGGAGGGATGCCGAGGCCATGAAGGTGGAGTTGGGTTAAAGACACGGAGGGGGAGGAGCTGTCCAGCCATAAGCCGAACGGCTCTAGTGGCACCAGGTGCAGGATGGGTGACTGGGGGTGATGGTGCGGGTGTCCTGAGACAAGATGGCGGGGGAGGGGGGCAGTTCAGGATTCAAGTAAGAGGGTGCATTCAACTCTGGGTGGTCTAGGACCACCATACTTTCAGGTACACAGGTGGAGACCTGTAGGTAGTCCCTGGAGTGATGTGGCTGAAGCTCCCAGAGGCCAGTGAAATTGCAAATCAAAGAAGGGGTACCTAAAGGTGAGCTCTGCTGGGAGTGGGCGTGGGGGAGAGGGGAGGGCTAGGTGGGGTGAGTGGGTGCCACACAGTGTGACCCGGATGGAGGGGTAGATGGATGATGCCCCACCCACCCCTCGGTCTCAGGCCTCATCGCTCAGGACTCCTGCTCTTTCCACTTCCCACCAAAGACCCTGGCCCTGCCCACCCCTGAGGGTCCGAACCTGTGGGACCTGAGCCACATGCTTTGTGTGCACACCCCATGCTGCCACCGAGCCACAGCTGCCAGGGGCACAAGGGCCACGCGGGTGGCCCAGCTACCCCTCAGCCTGTCCTGGGACCCTGGACTGGGAATCATGAGATGGAAAATAAGTAGGTTTTGAGTAAGCCGCCAAGGCACATGCTGCTGGGGTGCACAGTGGGGCTCCCAAGGTTGGGGCAGAGGCTGAGGAGGCACAGTGCGGGCAGGAAGAGCCGTTGCGGCCTAGCCTGGCCCCTGAGGCTTGGCTGCACTGGCAGCATGGCGCTTTGGGTCTGTGAGTGTCCTCCAGGAGGAGGGACTGCATGGCCCGGCTGCTGTACCCAGACTGCACCGGCCAGCCTGGGCATCCGTCTCCGTGCCCTGTAGGGCTTGAGCCCCTCAGGCCTGGCCTGGCACCCAGGTCTGGAGAGTGAGCTGCTATGTGGCTGTTTCTGTGGGATGCCCACATCCTGCCCATGCACCCTGCCACGTCCCCAGAAGCCCTGGAGGGAGGCCCTGCCCATTCTGATGGTGGTGCTGGGGATGAGCTAAAGATTGGTGGGTCAGGAGGTGGCACAGCTGGCTCAGATGGCTCTTCCAGCAGGCAGAGAGCTGCTCTCCTCTTTTGTGGCTGTAGTGGGGACCTGAGAGCCGGTGGGATAAGGGGACAGAGGGAGAGGGCAGGGCTGGAGGGGCCACGCTCTTGGGGGCCCCTCCCTGTGCCCAAGAACAAGTGCTGATGAGCTAAGGGTGGCTCCTTGCTGCCTGGTGTGAAAGGAGCTACAGGCAGTGACGGCCCAGGCTGAGATGAGAGTCCAGGAAGCCAAAGGTCACCAGCAGGGAGGCTGGGAGCACCGCTAGTGAAACCTGAGCTCCAGGCGCCTCTCTGGAGCCCCAGGCCGCCTCTGTCCAGCCGCCTCTGCCTCTGCCGTGTGGAGTGGCGTCCTGCCAGCAGGTGAACTGTCTGGACAGGCCTGAAAGGACGAGAGCTGCAGCAGAGTGCCTGACGCCCAGATAGCTAGACATAACCTGCACCCCACAGACAGAGCTCGGGGCCACAGGAGATGAAAGCAAGTGCAGCATTCCTGCCGGCCTGTCTCGGGGTCAGTGGGACTTCCTCCTCCTGCAGCCAGATGACAGCTGGGCTCTGCAGCCATCCTGAATTCCTCAGCTGGTAACCAGGTCACTGGGACCAAAGCGGGCAGAGCAGCAATTTCTAGAAGGCTGGAAGGTCAGACCAGTCCCTGCCGGAGGGAAGCTGGGAGGAGCTGCACCGGGCATCCTGGAGGGACACTGACCTCTGGTGGCTGACACACAACAGAAAACCCAGGAAAAGGATTAAAACAAACATTTATTTAACAAATTATATTAAGAATACAGACAATCACACAGTGAATCTTCCCTTTGCCAAGTACAGAGTCACCTTGAATAAATACGCAGTAAAGGGGCCATTCCAAAGGGCCTTCTCTGGAGCCGGCACAGCACGTGCAGCTTGTGGACCCTCTGCCAGGAGAACAAAGCTCCACCTTGGGTGGTGAAGGCTGCAACAGCCCACGGCCTTGCTCCTGGAACAGATGGAGAAAGTCGGCCGCCCGGAGGTGCCAGGCTGCCTCAGACAGGGCTGGGCACGGGGCAGGGCCTGGCTTCAGGTCAGGTAGACCATGAACCTATCAATGAGCAGCGTTTTCACATGGCTCTCAGCAGCTGCAGGCTGGGAGTTCCCAAGTGTGGCAAATGACAGGGCAGCCAGTGGCCTGTGGCCTGCGGAGCCCTTGGCTATGTGAAAGGGGCAGGGTGGGAGATCCCGACCTGCACTCCGTGCCCACGGCACAGTGTGACGAGGTGACCGCAGGTGTGGTAGCAGCTGGGAAGTCCATTATGGGCTTGGGAGCAGTGGCCAGCCTGAGCTTGTGCTTACGAGATGCTGCTGGCCCTGAGGGCCTTGGGGCCAGATTCCCTCTGCTGTTAGCAGCTAGTGCCCAGGTGGACCCCTCCTCATCTGTAAGGAGTGGCACAGGGCATCTGCTGCCGGCTGTTTTTAGGGGGAACCACAGGAGAAATGTGCTTCAGACTGCCTGGCAGAGAGAGGTGCTCAGCCAGCGTGTGTCCTTGGGTCCTCCAGGGCCTCTCCAGGGGCCACCAGCAGGGGCTGCAGCTTGTAGTTGTGCAGAGTGCAGTCCAGGGCAGCCCCAGGACCAGGTGTGGATCAAACCCATTCTTTCATCACTGAGGCCAGGGTTTCCATCTCTCCACGTGGCAGAGGGTGTGGCTGGCACGGTTCTTGGATCGGGGTGGGGAGCAAGGCCTGGTGATAAAATTTGCCAGAGTGGACCCAGAAGACCCCACGTCTCCGTGCCACCTCGTGCCACCTCATGCCACCTCCGAGGCCCTCTGAAGGAAGCGGAGTTTTCAAGGGAAAGGGTGGGGATGCTGTGCTGAGTAGTCTTTTCAGGAGAACAGTGGGCGTGGGCAGGGGCAGCAGCAGCTGGGGGACCAGCCAGAGGGGACACAGGGGAGGGGCTGTGGCCCTTCACATTCCAACAGAATCCTGGTGCTTCCCTTCCATGGTGGCCAGAGGGGTGGTGGAGAGAGGACTCCCCCGGGCCCTGCAAGGCTGCTGGATCCTGTATGTGGGCCCGAGCCCCACCCTGGCCCTGGAGTCTGCCTGTACCCACACAGGTGCGCTCACACATGGCTTGCTCATCCTCCCCTGCCTCTCAGAAGGCAAGACACGGAGAGCTGGGGGCAGCTGAAACCCTACCACAGACACCAAGCCGTCCTTCACACTGTCACGGCCAGCTAGCATGCATCTGTCGCAGTTTAGGCTGCCCTTCACCAGAGGCGACGACACCCCAGAAGCCTCTGCAGCTCTCCAGAGTATGTGCTCTTCCTGGGGGCCCTGGGGGCCCCCTTCCTCTCTCCTGCTGCCACCCTTGCTCTGTTTTCTAATCCCAGACAAGAGATCCCCTGCCGCCATGTCTGAGCCTCCTTGGGCCGTGAGACTCTGCTTTCCATTTGGGAGCTCAAAGACGAGGAAAGAGACAAACCAGATGAAGTGGGTAGGAGAGCCCAGAGCCCTGCCCTGGCCTTCCCACTGTCCCCAGCCTGCTGGACATCCCCCTCTCCGCTGGGCTGCCAGCTGCACCTGACTAGGGGTCAGCCTCCACAAAACTGCAGGTTCTCAGGTGCCCCGGTGCTCCGGGGACGCAGCTAGCTTATCTAGCAGTGATGCTGGGCTGGGCTCGTCTGCTCTGTCCTGTTAAGCACCAGCCCTGAAACGGTCCCTTCGGCCTCCGGGCGATGGCAGGCTAGCTGAGTGCTTGGTGGCATGGGATGGCCCTCCACGGGGGTAGCTTGTGCAGGTCTTGTAGAATGGGACCAAGGGGCCATGTCCCAATACCCCCAAATGACGAGTTACTAAATGAAGATGAAGGCTGGTGGTGGCAGAGGGCCCCTAGGGACAGCGGGCCTGACACTGGTGTGTGAGGTATTTGGGGCCCCCAACTCCTAGCCAGCACCATCAGCCACGGTGTCTTCTTGTTTGTTGGGTACTCTGGGTACCTGTCATCCACAGGCCATCTATGGAACCACAGCCAGGGGGTCTTCACCATACCCCAATATCTGACCATTCTGGAAGTCCCTATGACCACAGAGCACCCTGTGGGGACCCAGAGATGTTAGACACCCACTTCCTGAGGGGCCCAGACAACCCCTCAGGACAGCCAGTCCGAGTGAAGCAGCCATGGGTGAGGTCAGGCCCCCAAGGGGGCAGTGAGCCTGGTCTCCTGGCAGTTGGGCGTGAGCTGTATGGGCACCTCTAAGGGATTCATGCAGAGCAGTGTTGGGGTCAGCCCGAGCTCGGGGGTGCGGGGCACAGGGCTTTCTGGAACAACTCGGTCCTGTTGGCAGATGCTGTGGGCATAGCCTGGCTCTGTGGGCAGCCGGCAGCCTGTGCCTCCAGAGATGGGAATACTTGGGGCATGTCCTGTGGTCAGGGCACTGGGCAGAGGCAGATGGAGCTGTGGTTGGCACACGGGTGTTCGGCAGAGGAGCCCTTGGCAGAGAGGGGACGTGTACAGCCTGGTGCCCTGGCAGCAGCACTCGTCCGGGCCCTCATTGAGCCATGCCGCTGTTTCCCCAGAAAGTGAGGTCCCCTCTGGGGTGGTGACAGGGGCCAGCTCTTGTCCAACCCTGGACGTCCAGTGTGTAGGCCAGGTGAAGATGCCACAGGGGTCCACAAGTGGGCAGGATTGGGTCCTGGCCCGCAGGGCTGCGGTGAGACGTTGGGCCCTAACCCTGTTAGTGAGAGGGACTCATGCCCTGGAAACCTTAGGTCCAAGAGGGTCCCATGGGAGGCAGCCAAGCTGAAGGTCTTCCAGGAGGGAAAGAATGGCTTTGTGGGGTTGCCATGGAGGCAGCAGTCAGAGGGGAGGAGCCGGTGGGTGTCACAGAGAGCTTTCAGGGTGATAGGTGGGAGTTGCGCAGTGCGACTTGGTGTCACACAGACCAGGAGGAGCTGCGGTTCGCTACAGCGTAGGCAGATTAGTTGCGGTTATGAACAGTACCCCCAGGAATGCCAGGGAGCCCCGTCAGGCGGGCTGAGGATCGCACGGGACCGCTCAGCCATGCAGGGCCCGACCACTCGGGCAGGTGTGGCCAACGTGGGAAGGGGCTGGCAGGTGGGAAGGGCAGCGGGAGGGTGGGCAGGGGGCACGGCCCACAGCCCCAGCTGTGCGTCAGTAGTGTGGGCACCAGGTGGAGGCATCTTCTGCCCGAGGAGGCCGTCGGCACCTCAGGACTGCGGGGTGTGCTGGCACCGGGTGGGGCTGGGCGGCAGCCTGGCGGCAGCGCTCTGCTCTGTGCGGAAGCTGTACTCATACTGCAGGGAGAGAGTGGGGCGGAGGGGCAGTCAGTGCGGGAGCAGAGGTCTCCGTGGCCCCCCAGTGCCCACAAGAACAATGGCTGGGGGCGGTGCGCCTGTGAGGGTGGCAAATCAGAACTGTAGATGTGTGCTCGAGGGAACATACCTGGGGTGGGGGGCAGGCTCGGGCGGGGGCCGCTGATTGCCTCTACCAGGTGAGAATCCAGCACCAGCAGTGCCCAGTGCCCTGACGCCGGTGCGAATCTCTGCCAACTTCTGCTGCCACCCCTTACCCACCAGTCCACAGGATGTCTCCTCTGCTTCCTGCTGCTAGAGACCACCGTTCCCCTTGGCCAGGGGTAGATCTATGATGTGACCCTAAGCCTGATAGGAAGCTGGGGTGACAGAATGGAGCCACCAGAGCATCTCACTTTCCTGCTGTTTAGCGGCCCAGGCCCAGGCTACCATGGAGGCACCAGAGGCAGGAGACGGTCAGCCCCAGACAGCCGCACCAGCAGAGGCCGGCCTCATGCTGCCACCTGGTGGCTGCTTGAGTACACGCAGGCCGTCAACAGTGGCAAATGGTCCTGGTCCCAGGCATAAGCCCCAGGAAGTTCTTATCTGGGGGCCTCACAGGGCGGTGGGGAGCTGAGCAGGCCCTGTGAACACAGCCCAGCGGAAATGCCCCTTCCAAGGGTGGCTCAGAGGCATGGGACCCTGGGAGGAAACAGGGAGGGTGGGGACCAGTGGCGTTCCTGTCTCCAGAGCAGAGAAGGGGCCCAGCAGGCAACAGCGCCGCTGCAGGGCACAGCAGGTGTATGCGAGAGCACCTGTACCTGAGGGACAGTGGTGTGGACAATCACCATAACCCAGACCCAGGAGACACACAGGCTGGGGAGGGCACAGAAGGCAGCCCCACCCAGGAGAGTGGAGGCAGGCGCAGGGGCAGAGAGTGCAGCTTCCGGTCTTGACAGACTTGGGGCCCTGGGCCTCCTGAGATGCAGACCCTGCGCAGGGTGGAGGACTTGGGTAGGCCCTGGGAGCTGGCGGTTTTCAAATCCCTCCCAGGTAAGTAGGTGCTGGGGCCAGCAAGAGACCCCGCCATATCAGGGCGGGGTGGGGGGGAGGGGGTCAGGCCGCAGGCAGTGACACAGCGGAGCAGGCTGGGGAGCTGGCCGACCAAGCAGAGGTCCTGGGGATGGGGTGGGGGTGGGTCGGAACACCAGTCTTTGTGGCCAAGAGTGGGGCTGGGTCGCAGGGAAGGCGCAGATGGGCACTGCGAGAGCTGCTCAATTCTGGGCTGCGGAGACGGGAGCCGTCGCAGGCCTGCCTGCCTGCCTCCTCCTGACCGCAGCCTGAGCACATGGAGACCCCAAGGCCCGCTGTGTGGAGCACACAGATTGTATGGCCCCTACCTCTCCCTTGGGATTTTTGCCCCCCTGCCGCCCCCTTTAGGTTATGTTGGCTACAAAAAGCAACCCCCAGCTCTTGTTTTTCCTAACTCCCCAAATGAAATTTCAACATATGTCCTCCGACATAATCCCCCTTAGGCCGAGGATAACCTTCCCACAGACATTGTCCTCTGCCCAGCATCGCCCGTCCCCAAAATGTTTGCCCAAGAGACTAAGACCGCTTCTGGAAGCTCTTTCAGTCCCTTGGGCAAACAGCGAGTACCTTTGAAGGTGGATTTGGGCCTGGATCTGTTTACGCAAGACATTAGTCTCCCGCATAAGGAAAAACTGCATTCGACTACAAACAGCAAATCCTTTTTGAATTAAAAAAATTTTCAATTAAAAAGCATTTGGTTCACAGAGCCGGGTCCAGCTGAGCAGCGCCGGGCCGGGCCGCCCTCTGGTGGCTACAGGCTGCCATTGCAGCCACATGATCTTGTAGACCTAGCCGTTGCCAGGAAAGAGACGTCACTGTCAGTAGCTCAGCAGGCCTTTCCGGGAGGCCTGGGGGGCCCTCTGGCAGCGCGAGCCCCAGCTTCCACAAGGCTTTGCCCACTGACAGGCCAGCATGCCGTCGGTAGGAGGTGCCCACTTCAGCTTTGACTGGTACCTTGGGGCCCCGGGCTTCATCACAGAAGGAATGCTCAGACCCTGCCTGATTGCGCACAAGGGGGTCACAAACCCACTGGGATAATGTGTGTGACAGCACCCCGCCAGGAAGCCAGGGTCCCGGGCTATGCACCAGAGCTATGGTTTAACTTGTTCATAAGGCCATACATAGTTCATGTCTTGCTATAGGAGGCTCTGAGCCACCAGCAGCATCTGTGACTGTCCTGCATGTACCACTGGTGGTTCAAGCCGGTGAGAGCATGTTGACCAAAGCCATACGTGGGCCCATGGGGAGGGTGAGGGCACTGGGTGCCAGCACTGGGTGGCTTTAGTGGCCAGGTGGGAGAAGCACAGCCTGGAAGCATTTCACTGAACACCTAATGCAGCGAAGGAAAGGTCAATGTGCTCTCTCCACCGGTTCTTCCCCGGCCTTCCTTTTGCTCTTGGAATCTAGTCATGCACCCACCTGAGGCCCCAGTGAGAAAGGCGTGCTGCCCCCAGCACCTGAGCTTTGCAGCTGAAACCGAGGCCAGGAAAGGACAGGACTTCCTGAGCCCTCAGAGTGAGCTGTGGCCATGCCCAGGCGAGGAGAAGACGGAGCGGGTGGGGGCGGAGCTGGTGGAAAACACAGCAGGTGAGGGGCAACGGGGTGCAGACAGACTGGGGAGCAGAGGCTGGCTGGCTGCTCTCGGGCCTGGCAGGGTGAGGTGCCAAGGGCCTGTGTTGGGGGCCAGCTAGCCAGAGGCCAGGGAGGACAGGCAGGGGCTGAGGAAGGGTCTGGGTGAGAGACATGGGGTGGGCTTGGGCAGGCCGAGGGAGCTGGGAGAGTGTCTGCCCTTCCACTCTCCTCTCGGGGGCCCCTGAATTGCTGCCCTCTTCCCAGGCTGCCCCAGGCCTGGGCCCCAACCTGCTGTCTTCCACTTCTAAGTTCTTAGGACCTCAGTTTCTTGCCCGTGGCTTGACCTTCAGGAAATGTCCTCTCCCTGGAGCAACTGTAGCCTTCCCACTGGCCCGGAGCTTAGCTCTCTAGGAGGAGAGAGGCAGGACCACCCCAGGGCTGTCGAGGCCTGAGCCCTGCTGTTCTAGTAATAGGCCAGGTGTTTAACTGGGACCGTGGGAGTTTGTGACCACACCCAGGGGCCCACGGTGGTTGTCAGGATGATTCTTAGCTTCCTCGGCACTAGCGGGCATGGGGAGCCATGCTTTAGTAAGGTACATTTTGCTCAGCCACCAGGTCTGGAACCACCTAGACATGTCCACTCCGGGGGCAAGCACAGGGCAGGCAGAGGGCAGAGCCGGGAGGGGCACCCTGAGGCCTGGCTCTTCTCTCTTTTCCCCACTGAGTCTTTGTTCCCTGCTTGAATGGTGGCTCCCCAGAGACACCAGAAGATGGGGTTGAAGGTACGAAGCCGCCTTGTGCTTTATCTGGAGGCCGCTGGCTCACATAGATTGGGGGGCGCCAGGGTTGGGGGAAGCCAGGATGGTGGGGGTGCCAGGGTCCTACAGTGCTCTGGAGCTAAGAATGCCTCAGCTAACACCCACATCTTGGGTGACAGCTGTCAGCAGGGCCTGTAACTCAGGCTGGGGATGACACAGGCTCTCAATCTCTAGGTCTCTAAGCAGGCAATAAGAGCAGCAGGAGCTGCTAGTCCCTAGTCCCCAGTCCCCAGCCCGGCAATGCTGGGACAGAATCCTCACCCCTTCCCTTCCCTAGGGCAGGGGATGAAATGGTCCCCCCCCCACCCGACAAAGCCTCCTGACAAAGGCCACGAGGGGGCACTTTGAGCCATGGACTCTTGGGGATGGGTAAGAGGGGGGAGAGCTTCTGGGGTCACCCTGGACAGAGAGGTTGGGTACGGGCTCCAGAAGTAAGCCTCTTTCAGCTTACTTCATGCCACCCCTCAAATTCTCCCAAGCTCTAGGGTCAGGAAGCATCCATTTCCCCTCAGAGTCCAGCCCAAGGAAGCTCATGGATGAGCCCACGACCACCCATGTGGCAGCCCTGCCCTCTGCAAGGGCCTGCTGAGCTGCCTCTGCCCGCCTGAGCATGGCAGCAGCCCCTGCTACACCCACTTCCTGTCCACCACTTGCTGCTATGCTCAGGGCAAGACAGACCCAGCTGCCTCCACTCAGAAAGCCCCTGCCCTCCAGCACAGGGGCGAAGCGGCAGGGAGCAGGGGAGGGAGCCGCACCGGAGCCCCCACCTCTGCAGGCCCAAGAGGCCTCTGCCACACGTGTGGCCTCTCGGTCCTGCCGTCCCTGCCATGCGTCCCTCGCACCACCACGCACACCTTTCAGAGTGCTGTCCTGGCTGGCCAGAACACACTGGTCCCTGAGCATCAAAGTCCTACTTGTTCTTTATAACCCAGCTAAAGGGGCCTTGTTCTGGGAAGCATCCTGGACCCTGGGCTCTTAAGGCTCATGGTGGCCTTGGGGTCTTAGCCAGCTCTGCAGCTCCAGGAGGGTGCAGTCCAGAGCGGGGATGGAAGAGTGGATGGGTGGATGGTGGGTGGGTGGTGGGTGGTGGCTGATGGGTGGGAAAGTGGTAGGTAGGCAGTGGTGGGTAGGCTCCAGGCTGGGTTGGCACAAAAGAGAGGCAGCAGCTAGTATGGTGGCTCAGCTCTTGGGCCAGCCACTGATTTTCAGTCCTCTGTGGCAGCTCATGGCCTAGCCCTGTCCCACAACACAGTGGCTCACGCATACAATCCCACACCTGCGGCTATCCCCGGCCACACGCCCTTCTTCCCTGCGGATGGTGACCTGTGACATCTGTAGAGCATGCACAGGCCGCAGCCTCACACGGTGCCAGCCTGAGTGGTGCGTAAAGCAGCCACCTACTTGGGAAAGCTGCCACGGCGCCTCACGGGCCCACATGTACCCAGGGGACATTGCTGAAAGACAGGGGAGCAGCAGCGCCTTGTTCCTGCCAACCGCCAGCCCCAGAAGGATGAGCGGAGCCGGCTTCCTCTAGAGAGGTGCAACTTCCGGTCAGGTTCAGGGGGCTGTGGCAGCATCTGTGGGCCAGTGTGGGGGTAAGGGGAACTCACTCTCCAGGAAGAAGTAGTTCCTGTACCCCTGACTGTTAAAGGAGAAGGAAAGGCTGAGAAAGACGGGAGAAAGCCTGCTGGCGGCAGGCCTGGAGCCTGGCACACACAGAACAAGAATGCAAAGTGTATCCTGTGGGGACAGCCACGCGCTTGGCAGCTGTGACAGGACTGGGTGCGCAGATGCCTTTGCTGCTGAAAGGGCCACCAGAGCTGTCCCCAGCCTCCCCCATGAGGTGGCGTTTCAGCCTTCACGTGTAAGTCAGCGAGGATTGGATCTGAGCCAGGCGAGGTGCCACAGACCTCGGATCCCAGCACTCTGGGAGGCTGAGGCAGGAACACTGCAAGTGCAAAGCAGGCCTGGGCAGCTTAGGGAGATCCTGTCCCAAAATAAATAGAGGGCTGGAAATGTAGCTCAGAGTGACGGCCCTGGGTTCAACCCCTGGTACTAGGAAAAAGAAGCGGGCACCTTGATTCCCCCTTCTAGATTACTGGTAGAAAAGTTCTAAAGCAATGCTGACTTCTAGCTTCAGGGGGGCAAATGAAGGGCTTGGGACCCTCTGGGAGGGCACCCCCTCAGTTTTTTTTTAAAATCTTTTATTTATTTAATACAGGGTCTCACTACACAGCTCAGACTCATGTGATCTCCTGTCTGAGCCTCTCTAGCACTGGGGTTATAGGCATGAGCAGTATATCTGGTTTGGGTGGCCAGCACAGCATACCCAGGGTACTGGGGCTGGCACGGCATGTAGTACTGGGGATCAAATTGGGTCCTTGCTCTTGCCAGTCAGGTGCTTAGATCACTACACTATCTCCCGAGTCGCGCCCCCCCCCCCGCCCCCCAGTTCTTTACCTCCATGCTCACGTGTTACAAGCATACCGCTCGGCTTTCTGCTTGCTGGGATTCGGGGGCACTATCGTTTACACAGGTCTGGTTTTGTCTGGCTGTATCTGCTCTGCTGCCCTGCGTGCCCAAGCCCTCAGAGGGGCCACCCCGTGAAGGCCCTGGGCCATGTGGCACAACCTGTCTGGTGGTGGCTACTTGGGTAATGCTGTGCTGGCCAAACCTTAAGGGCAGTGGAAAGGGGGGGCACTCAGACTCTCAGAACTGGGGACTCCGCAGATACAGTACCTGGTGTGACCAGCATCTCTACAGATGATTGAAGGACATTTATCCAAAGCTACCGTTCATTCCTGATTAAAGCATTCAGGAAAACAGAGACGGCCAACTCTCCGGCACAGCACAAAGGAAACAGGCCATGTGGCTGCACTGACATCAGAAACTTGTACGGAAGACCCGGGCATGAGCGGGAGGCCATGCAGCTCCCCAGCAGGGACAGCAGTGCGGAGGGTGCAGCTATGTGCCCGGGGGGCCCCAGGAATCCCTCCCAACCAGCCCAGGGAGGTGGAGAGACAGTATCAAAATAGGGAGCAACGATTCGGCAGCAGCTTCTCTACGCGTCAGGACAGGAAACAGGAAGGAAGAGAAGCGAGCTGCACAGTGGGGGTTTTAGACCCAACCCCCTAGGTCCTAGAGATTGGCCGAAAGAATGACCGTGTCAGTGTAACTGGGAAAACGGGGAAATAACACACTATGCATGATGGCTCGTTCTGACGTGATGAGGGCCAGAGCTGTGGTAATCCTGCAAAGAGAGCAGAACAGGCCAAGGGATACCTCCACCGACTCAGCCTCCGCTGACCCACTGTTGGGTGTCCCAGGGCAAAGGCGTCTCTGGAGGAAAACGAATCTGAAGAAAAGTAACATTTTAGGATCAAAGCCAGCTGGGTCTCGATCTTTCTTGCTGGTTTCAGAGGGATTAGATAGTCAGAAAGCATTTTAATATACTAAAATACAAAAGAGCTGGAGGGCAGTGGTACGTGCCTATAACTGTGCCACTAAAGCAGGCTGAGGCAGGAGAACTGCAGGTTCAAGTCCCATTTTGGCAACTTAAACCTTACCTCAAAATTTTAAGAAGTGCTGGAGATACAGCTCAGCGTGAACCCTAGTTGAATTTTGAGTGCCACACACACACACACACACACACACACACACACCTGGGTAAGGTATTTTTTATAATCTAAGAATGCTATGGAAACCAAAAAACAGTATTGAGAGGAAGGCAAAATTGCTATAAAAATGGGAGACTTTGGTATAGGAGCCTGCCTCAATAACAAGGCGGAAAGATTCCAGCTGAATTGTGTGTCCATGCACTTGAATATATTATTGAGAAAAAGCTGCCATCTTAAAAGAGCCTAGAAGTGAATTTTCAAAGCTCAGCTCTCGCGGATGCTGTCTTTTCTTCGTCCGCATTTCCTGGGACATAAACAGGAGAGATTGTCAAGGCAGGAACAAGCAGCCCACAGACTTGGGAGGCAGCTGCCAAGCGTTGGGGACCTGGGATGTGCAGGGCCTGGGGGTGGAGCAGGTGGTGTATGCCTGTGAGCCCAGCACTTTGGGAGGCTGAGTCAGGAGGATCACAGAGTAGTCCAAGCCTGGACAGCTTAGCGCGTCTCTGGCAGGGCCTCAAAGGATGCAGTCTTTTTTTAGTTTTGTATTTTATATATTTGGTACAGGGTCTCACAACTATGGAGCTTGGACCCATAGAGATGAGCTCCTGTTTTCAGCCTCCCCAGTGCTGGGATGACAGGCGTGGTCTACCACACGGTCTCAGTGGCCGGCTCTGTGCGCTTGGGGGCAGAGCTGTGTGTGGTGCTGGGGATCACATCCTGGTCCCTGCCCCTGCCTAAGCATGTGCTTGTACGGCCTCTTTAGAAAGCTAAAAGCTGGGCATGGTGGCGCACACCTGTAATCCCAGAACTTAATCCCAGCACTTGGGAGGCTGAGGCAGGAGCATCAGTGCAAGTTCGAGACCAGCCTGGGCTACAAAAGTGAGCTCAAGGCCAGCCTGAACTGCATAATGAAATCCTGTTTCAAAAAAAAAAAAAAAAAAAAAAAAAAAAAAAAAAAAAAAAAAAAAAAAAAAAAAAAAAAAAAAAAAAAAAAAAAAAAAAGGCTAAAGAGGTAGCCTGGTTCTCCTGCAGACAGGGACACAGGGGCCCATGCACAATGAAGCGCACTGTGCCATGTACCGAACCGCTCCAAGGCCAGCAACAGGGGACTGTGAATTGTGTGTTTTGTTTTATTTATACTGCTGGGGATTGAATTTAAGGCTCTGCCTCAAACTAGAGCCACACTGCCAGCTCTGATTTTTTGAGACAGTGTTGTACTAAATTGCTAATCCCAGGGTCGGATTACTCTGCGATCCTCCTGCCTCAGCCTCCCAGAGTGCTGGGCTCACAGGTGTATACCACCTGCATTTAAGCATGTGTTCTAAATTGACAAGAATTATGTGTGCTTATAAGGTATGATGCAACGTTTTGCTCTATGTAAATATCCTAGAGAGACTCAGTCATGCTAATTAATAAACCCAGTACCTCACCAATGAATCACGTCTTCATGGTGAGGTTGTCAGGAGGCTGTTTTTTGGCCAGAACGCTCTCAGGCCCGTGTCAGAGCTGGAAGGCTTGGGGGAGGGGGGCTCTTTGTCTTCAAGAAATATGCAAAAGGGGAATGGAACAGATTCGTTCCTGTTGATTTAACTGACTTTTACATCATGAGCAAAGCAGGGAGATTTCTTTCCCCAAACATTTCAGGTTCCTGGCTGAAAAAAGAAGAAAAAGAAAAAGACAAAGAAAAAGAAAAAGAAAAAAGAAATGCAGCAATCAGAAGGACACTGCGTGGTGAGGGACATCAATTTTCAAGTGAAGGCAGTTTCCCATTGCAGTTTGGGGCCCGACCACTAGATGGTGCAAAGGGACCACAGATTGCGCAGCTGCACTCTGGCCCTCCGAGAAATTTGCTCACATTAATAAGCACAATGAAAGCTTTCCAAAAGTAGAAAGAATGAACAATTGTGTTGGGATCTGAACATTTTGCTTTTATAAAATTGGGACTCTGCCATTTCATTACCGATACAAAAATCTTTCCTTTTTTCCTGCAGGATGTAGATGCGATCCACCCTAACCTCATATATTTGAAGAGGCCCAGGCAAAGCAGATCTCCTAAAGTGGAATTTGAAAATTCTTACCTCTTGCTGCCAAATGTATTTTCATTAATTTCACCTCAATGTCGTGACGTAAATGCTAGCGGAATCGGCCCCAAGCTAAATAAGCAATAAGCCCCATTTTTCAACACACAAACACATAAAGATGTCAGCTCAAACTGTTTACTAATTAACACTTAAAAAGACACAAATTAGATATGCGTGGCTAAGAGCAATTATAATCAAGACGAATTTCTCTAGTCATTTGGGAACTGGAAAAAATGCCTAATTGCTGGAACCAATGTTTTAAAAACTGAAATCACGCCAGTTAGCAAATATGTTCATTTAAAGAACATTCCACGTGACTACACTCCGGAGGATTGACTACAAACAGGAGAACAAGGAAAATATTTAGGTATAAAATTAAAATTTTAAGCTCCCTTAGATTTATAACTTCTTCATTAAATATGTCTGCAAACAGCAGCCCATAAAAACCTGTAGCAATTAAGTGGTTAAATGAGCTGCCTCCCTTGTCAATTTTAAGGGAGTGATTAATATTAGATCGTCCCTTTACTAATTAGACGCTCCCTCCTCGTTCAGCCTTCGAGGCCAATGGAAATGGAGGCTGGCTGCTTGAGAGGAAGGGAGGTAGGTAGGCTAATGAGCTTCTTCCCTCAGCCTCGTTTTCCAAGTGTGTGCCCTGGCTTTGGGGGGGGGGGCAGGGCAGGTGAGAAGGCGGTGGCTTTGCGTGAATGGCGCTGGAGGGCCTGGCTTCTCCCGGCCGGGTGCAGGTCACCCCAGGACCGGGCAGCTATTATAGCAGGCAGAGGCACAGGTGTGCAGCGTGCAGCGGAGGCCACAGCCTCCTGGGCCATTGGCAGGTGGTGGGAGGACCCGGGAGGCGGCGTGGTGGTGGTGGGCAGGTGAAGATGGTAAGAGGAAGACAGGGCACAGGATTCTTTCTGAGGCTGCCGCCTGGATGCAGAGCTAGGGCGCCCACCCTGGCTGCGAGGGAATCCATCAGATGGAGAAATGGGGCCACTGCTTACAAGGGAAATAAAGAGCGGCGGAGATGGGGAATATTTATACGCCCATCTTCTCACTCCGAGAGGCGCTGCTCCATCACGGGGCTGTCTGCAGAATCAGAGCAGCTTCTCTGGGGCAGCTGGGGCGGGGAAGGTGGGGGCTTCACGGGGCCCCTGGCCGCCTCCCACGGGGCAAAATGCTGCTGCTCCCTGTGTTCCAGGGGCCAGGCCAGAAAACCCTCTGTCCCCTCCTAGTGAGGAGATGGGTGGGTTGGGCTCATTCACAGGTCCTGTGAGGATGCAAGACCCGCCCTGTGTGGTGGTGGTGCTGCGTGGCATGCTGGGAGCCCGAGATGGCTGTCTTCGGGTCTGTGGTGATTCGCTCATCACAGTGTCCTTCACCACTGCCATCGCCATGTGTGAACTCTGTTCTTTCCAGTGACTTCCCGCCCCTCCACCCCCGCAAAACAACATCTGCTTAAGGACCTGGCAGAGATGCTGGGCACATGGGCTGGTTCTGTCAGACCTGCACTCCTGCCTGAAGTAGGGGCAAGAAGAGTGTGCCCTGGATCCAGGCCTAGGTGGCAGAGTTGATGCCTGCAGCCTGCAGAGTCCAGCCTGTGTCCTGTCCGCCACACTATGTCGCCTCACCATCTACATGCCCACAGATGCCGCTGTGGACCCCCGCCTCACACTGCGATGCCAGCCAGTGTGTGTCCCCCCTTCTGCTCTCAGAGTCCCTGGCACCAAGGCTGAGCGTCGCACTCTCCTTCAAGCTCACGGCTGGCACCAGGCAGCTCTGTGTCTAGGCAGGTGGGACCCTGAGGCTGGAGGCTGGAGGCTGGAGGCTGGGGTGGCCTGTGGGGGTGGAGTTCATTTGAGGAGCTTCTGCTCAGACCACCACGCTCCTGGGCAGCCCCATCAGGGGTTCCTGAGGCCACGTGGGGAGACGGTGCTCAGGAGGGTGGCGGGACAGCAACCGGTCCTGCCTTGGACAGACAGAATGATGCCCTGCCTTTGGGGCCGGACAGTGGCCTCTGAGCTCAAGTGGGGTGCTGCCGAGTGGATGGGGCTAGCGCTGGGGGTCTCTGTGCGGTGGCTTCCTTCCTGCTGGGGATTCTGGTAGCTTGCGTGGCTCCATGAGCCTCTCTTTTGGGTGTGGAGGCCACTTCCATTCACAGGGATGCACCTGCCCAGCATGGGACAGTCTCCACAGACACAGACCCGGAAGGTGCCTGGGTCCCGAGGAGTCTGTGCCCTGACCCCCAAAGCACCATCTGTCTTTCCTTCCTTCCTTCCTTCCTTCCTTCCTTCCTTCCTTCCTTCCTTCCTTCCTTCCTTCCTTCCTTCCTTGTGATCCTCCTGTCTCAGCCTCCCCAGTGCTAGAATTACAGGGGTGCACTGCCATGCCTGGTTCCAGGGCTAGCACGGTATGCATTATTTGGGATCGAACTTGGGACCTTTTGCTTGCCAGGCAGGTGCTTATGCCTCTGAGCTATCTTCCTAAGCCAGAGCTTGGTTTAATAGTGTGCAAAATGCAAAGGTTTACAGTGAGCCAAGCAAATTTCCAAGCCAAGGTCCTGGGCCCTTCTCTGCAGCTAAGCAGACTTACTCAGAATGGAAAAGAACAAAAAAAAGCAACCATCCCAACCCAGGGACTATTTGGTCTGATTCAGGGGGCACCCTGCCTCTTCCAGGCCCGACCCAGAAGTGGGTGCAGCAGCGCCTCCTTTTCCGGTTTCTTTCTGACTCCCACAAGCAGCCCTGAACTGAATTCAGGGCTAAAAAGGGCCATTTTGGGTTTATTTATGAGACTGTCCTCTGAGGTCACTGCAAAGGGAGCAGCCCGCGTGGAGCACGGCTACCGAGACACCGTCCCCGGGCACACGTGCACGCGGTGGGGGTGGTGGTGGCGGCGGCTACTGTGGGCTGCTTTTAAATCCTTGATCATGTGAAAAACGCCAAGGCCTCCCTTGCCCAGGTTACGCTTGTGGTTTCCCGCCCCGTGGAACCTCTGGCCTCTAGATCCCCAATTGACTAGGAAGCAACTTCAATGTACTTCAGTACTGAACAATGACCTGTTCAATTTTTACTGATCACTAAAATGAGAACAGCGAGGCTTGGGGAGGGGGTGACATTCCTCGGTCAGCTCACAGGGTGATGGATCTGCTGAAAGGCGGTGGGCAGATTCCGTGTCAGGCCCGTATTTGTGGACACAGAGACCAGGTGCGCTGAGGATGACCATGGCCCTCACTGCAGCCGTGGCTACGGCAGGCACCGCTCTCCACCACGCATGGCATGGCGTAAAACCCATAAATACTGGGGGACTGAGGATTCTTACTACTGCCTTATGATTTTTATGAAAGAAACTGAGGCTCCGGAAGGCCTCCTGGAGCAGCTGGAGCCCCAGTGCTGTCCTCAGCGCTGTCTCCCACTTGGCTCTTCACCTAAGCAGCCACACTCTAACTCAGCACACCTGATGTCGCAGTCACATGTGCCAGCGGGACAGGGAACCAGAGCTCATTCCCCAGGTGGGAAAGCGAACTGGAGGTTGGCTGTTCCTGCCACACAGCCTTGCCCTACACTGGGCCACCCCAGTCACCTGTTCCCAGCAACTCAAAGGCCCAGGCACAGTTGGACCCCCTGTCAGCTGCCCTCTCCCTCGCCCCGCTGTCCCCATGGCTCCAGGGAGCCTCGTGCAGGGCTGCAAGCATAGACTCAGATCTCGAGCTCAGCCGGGCCGGGCTTCCTGAGAACACGGCTCTGGGAGTCCCCATGACTGTCCCATGGAACAGGAAGGAATGAGGCTCATGTGATCAGCTCTGGGTAAGGACCAGCGACAAGATTCACCAAGTCTGGGGCCCAGAGCTGTACGTGGAGCAGGGACTTATTATACAAAGATGCAGTTGTCACAGCCACTGGGGACCCTCAGGTTTGGAAAGGTTAATGTTGGGCTGGCCACGCCCTTCCTCCTGACCCTAGACCCTGGTGACAAGAGACTGTGGCTGCCGGGCCCTCCCTAGCCTGCATGGTCAGCATCCACAGAACATGCCTTGGAGACTGGTTCTACTGCCGTGCTCTCTGCTCTCAACACAAGGGGCATCTCTCTCTCTCTCTCTCTCTCTCTCTCCCTCCCTCTCCTTCACCCTTCTCCCTATCTCTCCCCCTCTCTTCCTCTCTCCCCCTCCCTCCCCTTCTCCCTCTCTCTCCCCCAGCCCTCTGCCTCCCAGGAAGCTGGCATGAATTCCGTCTCTAACAAGCCAGGGCCAGACCCCCGATTTCCCATCTACAACTAGAACAGCCCACCTTCCAGGGCTCACACTGCCACCAGTGTCCAGGCTATGGGGGCAGGGCAGAGGTGACTCACAGGTAGGTGGCCTCAGCAGCGCCCACAGCTACCTCGCTTTGACCAAGGGCAGATGTGGAAGTGTGGGTGCACTTATATTTCTAAGGTCACAGCCCTAGACATCTTCCCCCAAGTTACTACGAAAGAGACCCCGGAAACCATAGAAGGCAATCAGGTTGGGTCTTGTGATTTACTGAAAATCAAAGACAAAGGAGGAGTTTTTCATCTTAGTTTTGCTATGACAGCTTTGGAAATTTGTTGTACTACATCGATTCAATTTTCCTTGATTTCAGCCATCTTTCAATAATGCAACCTGCTTCTGCTAGCTGGGTACACAAGAGAAAACCCCAAGGAATGGAGAATATTGAAATGGTTCTACCATTTCCATCTTTCAGACAAATGTTCCTCTCCAAGGAGCGCCGGCTGCGGCACGTGACTGCTTAACAACCTTCTATACATAAAAGATGACGCGCACTCCAGCACTGTCTTAGAAGACGCAGACTCTCCTGGCAGATCTGACCTCTGGTTCATGTGTGTCCCCAACCTCCGCCACCCCATCACCTTGTGTCTTCAGAGCTCTGTGGACTCTGATCTTGAGGTCTTTCTGTTTTTACAGGGACATGCCCAAGCTCCCCGAACACTGCTGAGGCCGGGCGGGTCTGGCACATACAAGCTGCCCAGATCCTTCCTCTAGGTGACCCCAGGCTCTAACCACTTCCCCCAAGACCCTCCTGCTCAGAATCATAAAACATTATGCCTGTCCCCAACCTCCACCTTTGCTGAGCTGAGCCATTAAAAAAAAGAAAAAAAAAAAAAAAAAAAAGAAAGAAAGAAAGAAATAGAACCAATGGGTCTGTCTGCCACGTAAAACCTTCTGACTTAGGAAAGTCGAGATGATGGTTTTATTTGGCTGAAAGTAATAAATGCCTTTAAAATGAGTTACTTTTTCTGAGAAATAAATTTGAACTTTTTTTTTTTTTTCTCCTTGAGAAGAGCACCCCACCTGCTGGAACCGTTTAGCCCCACCCACCACCACTCTGAGGCGTTCACTTACCTCCTTTTCAATTTCTGCTAGAGATTTGATGGTGATTCCCAAGAGATCAAAGGGCTGCATCTGGAAATACAATCAAATCACCCTTTTAAATGGCCAGAAAATCCTCTCTTTATATTTACTTTTCCAGGCGGCACTAGTGAAATCTCAATCCTTCCTGTGGGAACCGGCATCTCCCCACCCCTTTCCACAGGAAACCTTCACTGCGACTCTGTAGTTACTGGTGAGGGTTCAGAGAGGGATGAAGAGTGCAGTGGCCACCGGTGGCGTCGAGCTCTCGTCCCCGGGGCCACTGCCCAGTGGCGTCTGTAGCACCCAGGCTGTGATGGCTTCCTGGATGACAGCCCCTACGGCTGATCCACATCTCTCTCCTTGCTGCCACAAGCAAGCAGGCCAGGTCTGCTCTTTGGCGCTGGGACTGTGGTATGGCAAGTGTCACCAGAGGCCAGACCGACCGCTGGGTCTGCAGGGTGCCTGAGGAATTCTAGGAGCCTAGGAGCCAGGAGCTCCAGGTCTTTGAATGTGCAGATGAGTGAAGCAGTTGCCCTCAGTTAGTTTGTGACACTAATGGTTGTGAGAAATATCACTGCATCTTAATGGGTGGGCCTGCCTGCCTCCTGCCTGCCTGCCTGCCTCCTGCCTACCTGCCTGCCTCCTGCCTGCCTGCCTGCCTCCTGCCTGCCTGCCTGCCTGCCTCCTGCCTGCCTGCCTGCCTGCCTGCCTGCCTCCTGCCTGCCTGCCTCCTGCCTCCTGCCTGCCTGCCTGCCTGCCTCCTTCCCTTCCTCTCTCCCACTTGTGAGGTACTGGAGGTCAAATCCAAGGCCTTTACATCATCTATAGTCATTTTGTGTTTGAGACAGGTTATTTCCAAATCACTAAATTGCCCAGGCTAGCCTTGAACCTGCCATCCTCTTAGCCTCTGGAGTGCTGGGATTATAAGAATGTGCCACCACATCTGACTTCTAACAGTGTGTAGTTCTATGTCATGAATTTCTTTGCAAATGCTGCCTTTTGAACTACATAAAAAGCCAAATGCATAGGCGGTACGGGCTGGCCAGGGGCCCATGTGGCTGGGCCAACACAGAGGAACCTGCCTGCAAGGCCCTGGTCTCAGAGGTCCTTCTGGGCACATTGGTTCTACTTTTCCAAAAGGGCAAGTGGTCCAGCCACTTGGGTCTGCGTCAGCAGCTGGCAGCTTGGGATGAGCAGGTGGAACCTGAGGGGTGGTCCTGACCTGCAGCAGCCCGGCGGTGTGCAGGAGCTGGCGCGCCTGTGCTAGCATCTCCAGTAGGAGAGCAGCTGGAGTCTAAGGATTTGGATTTGAAACCGGGCTCCTTGCGCTGCTGCTCACCCGCCGTTTGGCCCGCCGGTTAGCCTGAGAGCCTGTTAAAAGCCGTCTGGGCGGGGCCCCCTGGCCAGGCGGCTGGAGGATTACAGGAGAGCAGAGCTTAGAAGGCAGGAGCCGGGCTTGGCCAGGGCCCTTGGCCTCGGCACTTGCTGAGTAGGCAGCAGCACATTTGCGAGGGCAATCTTGGGACAGGGCCACCAAATCAGACACTGCGCTCCTAGGGCTGCTCTGCCAGTAGTCACAAAACAGTTTGGCTCTCTTCGCGCTGCCAGCCCGAGGGGCAGGGGCACCGGGCCACCTGCTGGTGCTGCCCAGATCCAGCAGAGGTCCAGCTGTTGCATCATTAGGCTCTAACTATGGCACTAAACTTTCCCAATTGGAACTGGGGAGCAGGGCCGAGCTGCCTCTCCCAGGGAGCTGGCGGGAGAGGCGCCAGGATCTCCATGGCAACGCAGCCCGAGTGGAGTCTGCGGAAGTTACTCAAGCTCCGCATGTCACGTCAGGCGCATTTTTCAAGATTAAGCTGCTTACCAGAAGGGTTCAGAGGAGGCCTATTATATTTCATGGAAATGGGAACGACAGAGCAGGTCAAATCACAAGCGGGGTAGTTTTAAACTGGGTCCAAGAAAAAAGGGTCTTTAGCTGATGCCCAAACTAAGGCCTTCGTGTTACTCAAAGCAACCCTCTGCAGAAAGCATGACATTGTAGGAACAAATTTTCTGAGCTGGCGTGGGCCAGGCCTGTGCATGGAGGTGTGGGCTCTGTCTGAGAGGTGTCCCCGCCGGGCCACTTGGGGGCTGCAGCCCAGCACAGGGCCCTGTGCATGGCAGGTGGCTCCATGGTCTGATCCTGGCCTCTGGTCCAGGCCCGCAACCTCAGTCCCTCTGTGCTCGAGTGGGCACAGGGCTCAGCCTAGAGCTTGGTGGGCTTAGGGGTTGGTGGGGGCAGGGCAGCCAGAGGCCTGCAGCCAGGGCCCCTACATGGCCACAGAGTCCTCTGGGCCACGCAGCAGGATGCAGCGGTGGCCATGGGAAAATGAGACGATGGCCTCCTTGCAGCAGGACATTGTCACTGCTAAATAAAAAAGAACAAAAATGATGAAGCTGAACTTGGTTTCAGAACTTTTGTTTATTTTTTTATGGCTGGCTCAGCCTGCCCTGAGGGCAGGGCTGGTGCAGCATGTGGTGCCGGGGATCGAACCGCGGTCCCTGCAGCCGCCTAAGCTTTCCTAAGCAGGCACTTTAGACCACTGAGCCATCCTGCCGGGCCATGAAGCTGAACTTGGGAAGCAGAGACTTCACGAGCAGTGACGAGGAATGTACTACCGCAGTGTGAGGTGGGTCCGACTCGCTGCCGGCCAGGCCTCACTGCTGTGTTCTTCTGCTTCTCAAGCACCTACTGGCCAGAGGGAGGCAGGACCCTTCCCCACTGCATGCTGAGTCTATCATCAGATTGTAGGGTTCGGTTTCAAGGGGGACAGAGGCAAAGATGATTCCCCTGGGAAGGGCGGTGTGAGACCCACGACTGTTTGCATGCATGGAGCCCCAGACAGAGGGACTGCAGGCGGTGGGGGGGGGGGAGTCGCAGGAGGGGTGACAGTGCGTAAAACTTACACTTTCTGGAACACATGAGAACTTCTCCGAAATCATAAAAGGCACACCGTCCATTGCTGCAAAAGGAGAAAGGAGAGAAGATGTCACTGAAGACATCATCAGCGTCCCATATGACGTCAGCACAGTGTACAAGTGAGTCCCTGGCTGGAGCTGGTGACCCCCAGAGCAAGCGGTGGGGGCCATGAGGTGAGAGTAGGTGCCCCCTGTCTGGGGATCACAACCCAATGAAGGAGATAGATGCCTCTATGGCCTCCCGCCCCAGGCAGATGTGGCTCTGGAGCTGGCAGGGGGCCGGGTTGAGGACCCCTCTCTTCCCCCACGAGTCTGGTGCCCTGGCTGGGAGCCACCACACAGCTGACAGTGAAAAGGAGGTGGCATAGCTGCAGCGGGAGTGGGTTGCGTGCTGGAAGGAGGCGGTGGTGGCGCGGCGCTCAGCCTTTCTGAGCTAAGCAGAGCACCCCGTGTGGGTTGAAGGGGAGAGCAGAGGAGTCCTGGAGCCAGGCTGCCTGGGTCTGAATCCCGGCTGGGACTCCTGATGAGCAGCTGAAGCCCCTGCATGGGAAGATGGAGCTGGGAGTCAAGGAGTGCAGGAGTCACTGCCACCAACCATCTCCATCCCAGGGCTTCAGGACTGACTCGCGTCTTAAGAGTCTGCTTGATTTTAACAGGACACGATGGGAAGGGTATGAATTGGGTACCAAGTGCATCTGGAAAGGAGGTATCCCAAGGGTGCCCCTTCTGTAGTTCTCTTTTTGCCCAGTGACACCATCCCCAGGTCAAAGGAGGAAAGTGTGGCCAGAAGAGAGTCTCCTTGGGGACTTTTCCTCTGCTAATGACAGTGTTAGCGGAGGACCCTGCAGTTGCTATGGAGATGTTGCCACAGATGAGGAACAGGCCACTTCGGACAATATGTGAACTCAGGGCCTACAAAGTGTGACCTGTGGCCACCCAGTGGGGTGCTGAGACCAATCTAGGCTCTCCATTAGGACGCTATAGGCCGAAATTCGGCCTCATAGCCCTTTGTGGGAGATGAGCAGCTCTGACTTTGGGGTGTGGGCCTTGCCCAGAGGGTGCTGGTTTTGTGGTGAGTTGAGGTTTTAGGAAGGGTGAGGGCCCTGAAGTCTTGGGGGTGTGGGTTCCCCGGAAAATGACAATCTTTGCTTTCTCTATGGTCTCTTAGAATTAGGACTTCCTGAGCCTCTAAGTGCTGGACAATCTTTCAGTTCTAGGGCTGAAGAGCAGCTGAGGCAGGACGAGGCAGAGCAGGAGGGAAGAGGGGAAAGGATGGAGGCAGGCCTGGGCACCCCCTCGGGAGATGGACCTAAGCTCCTGACTGACTTCAGGGAAGGAAAAACAAAGCCTCCTTGGCAGTTTGAAGAGAAAGAGGGTGTGGGTGTCCCTGTGACCGTACTGGGGACACCTGGGGAAGGCCACTGTCTTCAGGGTGGTCACCAGCTCCCAGAGACATCTGTAGGCAGGGCCCTGTGCCCCGAGGTCAATGGCCTTGAAGGAGAGCATCTGAACAGCGGAAGAGTGAGGGGAACGCTTCTCCGGGTGTGAGGGTGGCAAAGTCCTACACCCTCTGCTCCGGCACAGGCTGGGCCACTGAGCACCTACACCAGATGCTTCTCTAAAGCTGAAACGATTCTGTGAGTAAAGGACCCTTGGAAAGCCGCAGACTTCCACACAGGGACAGAACTATGTTCCACCCAGGATCCAGGGCGACACCATATTGGTTCCTACCACCGAATGCCTGATGTAGGCTGAGGGGACTCTCAGCCCCATGCGGCATGCGAATGCCCTGTGCTCTGACCCTGTCCATGCAGCTGCCAGGCCAGGCACGCACTATGTACCCCACTTCTGGTCTCTCTGCAGATCGGAAAGCCAAGGCTCCCAGAGGTCAGAGTTCGCCAAGCGCATGCAGGGGAGATGCAGTGAGGCCAGAGCCCTGGCTTGTGAAGCTTGGGCGGTGATACCAAGAGCAGATGGGTACGATCTCCGTATTTACGGTAGGTGATTTGCAAGCAACGCTTCTTACGCTGCATCCTGTTGACACCCACAGCCCTTTGCAAAGGTTCTCTCTGTGCCACTAGGAGCGAGAAGGAGGGGGATACACACCCAGCTGCTCCTCCAGCCTGCTCCCAGCTAGCACCGGTGGCTCTTTCCTGGCCCCCGCCCCCCAGAGGTAGAGCCCCTGCGGGCCACCTGAGCACCCTGCGGGAGCTTTGGGCCATGGTTAGCTCAGGGTGAGCACTTTGAAGGGTCCACATCAGGTTCACTTTCTGTACTCAGAGAGGCCCTAAGGTAATTTCTTCACAGAAAAACTTCCAGAGGTGCTAATGGTGACAAGACAGAAATGATGGGAAGGGACATGCCTGCCTGGTTAGAAGGAAGGGAAGGACATTTTCACCACTGTCTGGGAAGCAAGGGGCAGGGGTAGCTTCTAGAATGTTGACACATTCCTGCCTGGGGTAGCCCCAGAGGGGACAGGAGCCACCTGGAATAAGTCTGTCATGCAGCTTGATGACTCGGAAAGGGGCGTGGGGGGCATCAGGAAGGCCTTAGTGCCACGGTCCTGGTACCAGGATTCACAGGGTCATCCTGGGAGCCTTAAAGGAGGCCCAGATGGTGAGGGGACCTGAAGCCTGAGCTCATGAAGAAAAGGGGAAGCAGCCATTAGACCGGATGCCCCAGGAAGGCACTGGCCTGCCTGCTGCTATTTACCACGCCTGGCACCCCCAAAGCGCGCAGCAGGGTGTGTTGGGTGGAAAGTGCAGCCAGAGTGAGGCCCTGTCCAGTAAGTCTCACCATGAATGTAAGCAAATGTCACATAGTTCTGCCAACTGTCATAGAAGAGGGATGGACAGATTACCACAGCTCCAGGGTAGACTTCTTCCTCTAAGGAGGAGGACTGGGCAGTGGGGACCCTGGCCAGGGTCCAGGCAGATGACCCTGGCTGGGCAGCTAGTGCAGGAGCTCACCCATGGGACTGCTAAGTCCTCTTTTAATTCCATAACACCTCTCTGCTCTCCTTATCTGGGCAGCCTTTCCATACTTAAAAATATCCAGAGGTTTCCCAAGCATAATTTTTACAGTCAATGGTACATTTTCCCCAAAGACTGGGCCCTAAATCATCCCCACCCTGGCTTCCCATGGGGGGCATTCAGCTCCTTGCTCTTTCTCTCCCTGGTCAGAGCAGGCTTTTGTCCACTGCCCCTCCAGGGCTGAGGCCCTGTGATTAAGGTCCTCCCAGCCAGCCTTGCTCTGGGTGATACACTGCTCTGCTCAGTGGCCTTGTGACAGGTCAGAGGGTAAGAGGGTAGGAGCTCATCCTGGCCTGCCTGTCCTGACAGTACGTAGGGCTTGGGAGAGGGTCCTTTTCTTGCTGAAAAACTTTTTTTTTTTTTTTTTTTTTTTTTTTTTGTGGGACCTGGGTTCAAACTCACAACCTTGCACTTGCCAGGTAGGCATTTGTGTCATGGAGCTATCTCCCTAGCCCCTATTTTCTTGCTGAGAAGTCCTTGTGGCCTTCTCCGGGCTCTATGATACTACAAAGATGCTTCCAAGCCTGGGAAAGAAAAGGAATGCTGCCCTTGTCCATTTCTACCAAGGAGAAAAGTCCCCATCTGTTGCCCACATTCTAGGCTGTGAACTCGCAGCAAGGGTCTAAACCTTCAGCATTACCAAGGACTCAAGCCCAGCCCTGGGGGGTGCTGGGACAGTGGCCAGTGGCCAGTGGCCGGGAGGGCATTGGCAGGTCAGCAAGCCTGGGCCACCTTGCTTCTCTGAACCTTCACTGTCCTTTCTGTAAAGCCACAGAGTGAAATACCCAGCAGGTAGGGTCAGCTGCCTGGAAGGGTTTCACACACCAAAAGCCAGGGACTGGACCAGTTCCGGTCTGGTACTAGCCAGTGTTTTTTTTTTTTTCTCTCCTTTCTTTTTTTAATTTTAAATTCTTGGTGGCAGTCTTAACAAAATACTGATCCACGGCACTGAGTAGCATCCAGAGATGAAAGCAAGGATGTGCCTCAGGCTCTGTAGCGCAATTAGCATTCTCCTAAACAAACGAGCTTCAACAGAGCTGTAATTAAGCAGGCCTGTAATTAAGTATATGCCCTTTATCATAACGATCATGCTTAAAAATGGCACGATGTACGGAACTCTGTTATTAATGCCGTAATCCCACACTGAAGTGCGAGTACGTGGAAATCAGCGTGTCAGGCCTGTCACCGGAGTGTTTGTAAAATACATTAAAGAAAAAAACCAGAAAACAATGAGCTCATTCAACTGTTCTTTTTACAATCCGGCACTACAAGTCAAGAGGATTGTGAATGCTTACGGATTTGGCAACATTTAAACAAATAAAAGCTCTAATTTGCTATTCTATTAAGCCTACCCACTACTTTAAAGAAGGAAAATGGGGAAGTCTTTTTATTTTAATTTTAATTTTAAAAAAAATTTTTTTGTGAGCTGTCCTGAATACCTGTCTGCTGTTCTTAGGGAAGGAAGCCTGATTTGCATGCTGCATTTGCTTGGACATAAAACTGGATTCCTGCTCCCCCAGATCACCCTGCCATGAATCTGTAGGAACTGTATCTGGCTACAGGATGGGGTTGCCACCCCTACCCCTCCCTTCCCGTGTGAACTATAATTTTACCTGCCAAGACAGTCCCTGGAGCTGTCCCTTGATTCTCCCTCTACCCGTACCCCCAGGCTTGCTTGGGCGCTGCATAGCACAAACCCATGAGTGACCAGCTCCCCAGGGCTCTGGACCTAGGGCTTCCCGCCGCCCCGCTGCCACCGCCGTCCTATGCTGACGTCTCAGCCACAGGCCGAGCGAGAAAAAACTCAGATCCACACACGGATTTAATTTCAACATATTTGATTTTGAAAGTCATAAAAACCAGGCAGTAAAAATGTAGAAATTTAAAATCAGCCTCCATTACCAGCATCTTAACTGTCATCTGCTCGCAGCCACCGGGTGGTGGTAAGTGAACCCGAGTCGCAGTACCTTGAAAGTCCGTGTAGACGTTGCCGAACCACATGGCTTATTGGCAGGTAGTCATTTTCAGAATAAAATTAAATGTGGCTGTAGTGGTAGGAGGCCCTTAATTCTGTGTACCAGCACTGGGCTGCGAGCTGTAAATAACCAGCAAGCCCAGCCCTTTCCTCTCCCCTTTCCCGTTGTGTTTCTGAAAGTCCTTTACAATGTGCGATGGGAAAAATGCCAGCAACTCAAGAGCTCAAGGCCATTTCTCAAAACTCATTTGCAAGCCAAAACACGGAGGCTGCTCTGTGCTTTCCTGGTGATTTCACTTTGGGGATATTCCTTGGAAGATATTTGTAGACGCCTCCAGAGCTGTCTGCCCGGTGACATTCCAATTGAGTTTACACAAGGCCAACAACTTCCTTCTAGATCCCCAAAGTAATTTGTTTTGCCATGTTATTCATAAGCCAAAAGGGGTGATTTATCAGTCACGGCAGCACCTCTCAGAGCCCCACGCATGAAGAGTAGCATCGTGGGGAGGAAGGCGCGCAGGTACGGGATCAGAGACGTTGGCCGCATCAGCCTCCGCTGTTTCCAAGCTGTGCAGTCCTGGACCAGTCACTTAACCTCTGAGTCAGATTTCCATCTGACACATGAGGATAATCGTGCTCACTCGCTGGCACTATAGGGGGAACGAGAAGGGGAGCATGAAAGGGTGGAGCCCAGCGCGCCCCACGGCAGCCCCTTAAGGTCTGCTGCTTCCGGGCTGCTCTGAGCAGCGTGCGGTGCCCAGCAGCTGTGAGCTCCTGAGCCCGTCTTTCCTTAACTGCAGGAGAACAGAGATAGGAATATCTGACCGCTGGGCAGTTTCAATGAGATAAATATACAGGCCAAGGGCAGATAACTGTCAGGCATTTTTGTTTACTATTACTGTTGCTGTGCACAGGAAAGTGTGCTTCCGTGGTGGCCTCTGCGTTCCGTGACACCCTAAGGGCAGCCACGTCACGCCATGGATCATAGCCCACGTGCTTCGGCTCCCAGTCCAAGCAGTACTTGCCAAGGAGTGACGCACTGGGTCCCGGGTCATGGGCCGCCCTGATCCCTGACATCTCAGCGTGAAGCTAAGTCTGAGCTATTTGGTGTCCTCTGGGGAAGAGCCCCCAAAACAAGGTGAAGAGAACTGCCCCCAAGGAGCCAGGAGGTTAATAAAATAAAGGTGTCTCCACCTTACAAATGAACATTCTCTGAAGTTCTGTTTGGTACCAGCAATCTGGGTCACTTACCCAGCCAGATACCTGCAGCTTGCACCACTACCCAGAATGCCCAGTGGTCACTGTCCCTTCAGTCACAGGGTACCTCATCTCTATACCCCTGCCCCTCAAGCCCTCTTACTTTCTTCTAAGAACAAGTCACCTGCACACCCCTGGGCAGGGGTGGGGGGATGGGGGTAGAAGACCACATGTCACACCTAGGAAAATTTAGCAATGGCCTGTATTAGTCAGCTTTTTGTCACCTTGCATATCCAACTAGAGGGGAAAAGGTATATTTTGGCTTTATTGTTTCCAAGGTTTCAGTTGATGGCCATCTGGCTCCAAGGCAGAAATATCATGAGGAAAGGGTGATGAGGAGGAGCCTGCCCACCTCATAGCAGCCAGGAAGGCAGAGACACAGACAGAAAGAAGCAGGAGATCACACGGTGCTGTCAAAGCCAGGCAATAGGCCCTGCCTCGTCGTGAGCCAGTGGTGGGTTAACTAGTGGCCACCCCGGAACACCCGGCTGAACAGAGGCGGTGCGGTCCTGGGGGTGGGGGGCCCAGCTGGGGCTGTTGCCCACAGCATAAAAGGAGAACCGGAGGGCAAGGCGGTGCCGTGGATCCCCCTGGAGAAGCGCGTCTCGCTGGCCTTCCTGACATGCCCTTGGCTCTTCTCACTGTCCGAGGGGCTTGGGTTCCTGCTGTCGCTGAGGATGGCTGTGGTTCTCTTCAGCTCTGGTCCTTACCCTGAGTGTCGCTTCGTGGCTGCAGTGCAGGTTCCCCAGCCTGCCGGCACAGACCCTTCACCCCGCTGGCGCAGACTTCCTAGCCTCCGCCGCTGACCTTTTTGGGCCTTCCTAGCGCAGGTCCTCGACACAGACTTGCAAGAGACACCACTGGGGGCTCCAGGCCTCCGGCTGGACTTGGGCAGGGCTTTGCCGGGGACTCAGGCCCACAGCTGGATTCTTTGGGTCTCTTAGTGTGTGGATGGGTCTCTTGCACTGTTTTGCATTTGACTCTTTGGGTAAATATTATAAAATAATTTTATAAATTATGTGTCCTTCATTAAATTGTTTTGTAAACCCTGATTACAACAAAGCCCATTTTAGCTATGGACTCATGATTATGATCGGCACAACTACAACCTCTAACCCTGCCTCTGATCATTACTGTCTTGAGATCAAGTCCTTAACACAGGAACTTTTGGAGGGAACTCTGTATTTAAGCCACCCCATGTGTCAACCAAAACATCTTCAGTTTTTTAGAGAAAAGCCTGCCTACCATGCACAAGGCCCTGGCTTCAATTTGTACTACAAAAGAAAAAGGGTTTTAAACTTTATAAATATTCAATGGCTGGAGAAGAGCCCAACTGCATTTTGCTCAAGGTAATGGTAAATTCTACCCAGGGTCAGCGTTCACATCCACTGACACTGAAGAGCAGCCATTAGATATCATAGGAAGAAGACTAGAATGAGGAACCGGTACAAACTTGGTTTTACTATGTAGATGTAGACAGTTGTATATTCACATAGACATAGGTGTACATGTATACGTGTGTATATGTCTGGACGTCTGCATACACACTCACACATTTCTCTCTGCAGAGGCCCTAAAACAGTCCCACCTGACACCGCAAATCACACCTGGAACCTGACTGTGGTGCCAGGCGTCTGTGACAGAAACAGCTTCTTTAGAGAATCGGCTGCTGACTCAGGGCTGACAGGGAAAGAAAAGCCAGGAGCATCTTCTTGTGGCAGGCAGTAAAGATGTCTGCGCAGAATCACAGGAGCACAGCAGGACCAGACAGGGGCCTGCCTGAGGAGCTCCCCCTAGCTACGCATGGAACCATCTGCAAGCCAAAATGGTTGATGGCCATAGTGAAGCTGTTAGTCTATAGCACCAGAGCTGGACAAATAAATGGTAGAGGAAGATCCTCAATGTCCAGTCAAGTACCGCCACATGGCACGGACGATGGAATAGAGTCAAAGGGTCGTGAAATTGGTGGTGGAAATTAGATGAGGAAGAAGCTACTTGTACTGTCTCCAAGTATTTCCCACCCACTGTATATTAATTATGGAGGGAAGAAGAGTAACTTTACAGTGAAGAAACTCTCCATCCACTGGTGACCTAAGCTTGCACCAATCCTGGGTCAGGCAAGCAGCAGGAAGCTCAAAGAAACAATACAGCAGCAGCCACAATACATACAAGGCAAAGCTCATCACTGGGAAAGAGCAGGCTGACCTGAGGTGTAAAAAAAGGAACGGTTCCTGGTTCCACACATCCTGCATGTGGCAGTCCCAGAAAAGGTGACATTACACTAAGATTCTTTCAAATTTGATTTCCTACTAGAGGCAGTGGCATGCAGTGTGTGCGTGTGTGCGTGTGTGTGTGTTTGTGCACACACATGCATGCATACATGCACGTGGGCACATTTCTGTGTATCTACCCTTGGCCATCATGTGGGTGTGGCCACCCAGGACCATGCAGTCCAGTTGGGCTGGCCAGAGCACAGTGAGCCCCTGCTGATTCACAAAACCAGGAGGATTATGAATGCTAGCTATTTTAATCCCAAAGTCCTAGAGTCACCTTGTCACCTTGTTAGGTAGCAAAATACCCATGGAGGAGCTATATCTTTTAGAGGAAGTGCAGATGGATTTACAGTGGCACCTCAGCTCACAAACTTTGTTTCCATGATCTGGAGCACAGAATTTGAATTGGAATTGTGAAAAGAATTAAGTTGGTGAACCAAGGTACCACTGCATATCCCAAAACTGCCAAATTCTCTGTATCTTTGTTTCTTAGTACACCTTTCATGGGGCTGATTTTCCTAGAAGTGATACTAGGACCCAGGAGGAGAAGGCACGTCAACGGAACATCCAATGTGTTAGCTAGGATCCTTGTCACCATTCAATTGGACGTGAGTCAAGGAAGACTTTCTTAACTGGTTGCTGGAAGGAGCTGCGCTCACTATGCCCCCACCCAGTACCTGCCACCTGGGAGGACACTGTACACCGACAGCTGTGTGATGTACACAGCTGTACACCGGATCCTAGCACAGTGCCTTACATATAACATGCACTCCCAAATAACTGAATACATAACACTGAGAGGAGGCCCGGCCCTTCAACCAGGGGCCCAGATGCTGGGTCAGCTGTCTCAGGATCTCTTATTGTAAGTCAAAGGGTTGGGCTGGGTGGGCATCATGGCGCACATCTGTAACCCCAGTATTCTAGGAGGCTGAGGTGGAAGGATTGCAAGTTCAATCCTGGCTTAGACAACTTAGTGAGAACCTGTCACAAACTCAAAAGTTGGGGGATATTGCTTAGTGAAGGGCTGTGGATCCAATGTGCTCTCTCTCTCTCTCTCTCTCTCTCTCTCTCTCTCTCTCTCTCACACACACACACACACACACACACAGAGGCTGGATCTGTGGCTGTCATCCTTCTGTCATCTAAAAGCTTTAGAAGGTTGCTGCCGCCTCCTGGTCTCATTTAACTGGGCCCTTGATTTAAGTGCTCTGAGGGGTGAACTCGGGGCCTAGCATTGTTTCAAAACTCTCAAGAAATTTTATGCAACTATATTTGAGAAATCCCTGCCGGGATGGGGTCTGAAATCTGCCTCCGGCATTTGCAGTCTCACTGTGGCAGGGGTCACCGTGAGGACTAAATACGGAGTGGTGCTCAGAGAACCTGGTTAAAACCCCAGAGGACCCAACGTACAAAGTCCATGGAGTCATGCACTTCGAGGCTTCTGTAAGTCTCACCCAGAGGCCATACGGAAATTTCTCAAAAGTCTGACACAACGAAATAGCAGCTCCCAGGGCAGCAGATGCTCTCCCCTCCCGCCCTGAGCCCAGGGGTCAGAAGAGAGAGTGTCCCAGGCCCTCCAGGGCTCAGAGGGAATGTGAGCCCTGCTCTGGAGCACAGGCATGAGGAATGGTCTGTCCGAAGGAAGAAGAGGGGCCAGGGCACCCAGATAGTCTCACCTAAACCTGTGATGGCCCCGTGAGGAATCACCATCGTACTCTGCCGAGAAGGGGCCCGACTTCAGAAGGGAAGGGACGTGTCAGGGCCACAGAGCTGGCAAGCGGTGGTCGTCTAAGTCCATAGCTGCCCATATTTGAAGGATGGGGTGGGAACATCCCCCTACATGATATAAAGAAGCCATCATCTAAAGACGGGAGTAGAACATCTTTATTCTCAAAGGGTGGAATTGTGTTCCCTGGGGTGAAGAGGTGTTGGGAGGGGGCACCCGGGACCCTCTAGCTGCTCTGGGTAGGTGGGGTACTCTTCATGGCCAGACAGCCCCCCCCCACACACACTCTGGCCATCTCAATTCACTGCAGCACAGACCTTCCTGCGCCCTCTCTTTCCTGGGATACTTCCGCTCTTTCCTAAAGCTAACGGGGCGATGTCTGAAACCCACAGTGCCCCTCTGACAAGGAGAGCCCAGCCTAGCTTCATATGGAGGTCCGCCACACTCAGTCTCCCCCAGGACTGCCCCGCTGAGCCTCCGGCTGACCTGGCCCCCACTGCCTACTAAGTCACACATCCTCGTGCCATCTGCCCGTCTCCCTACCACCAGCTCAGCCTAGAGACACCGTTCTTAGTTGTTCTTGACTCCTTAAGCCAGCAGAAAGGGCATCCCCCTTGCAACCTCCCCAGCTACTGCTTACTGGCTTCCCTGGGCTGCACTCATACCCTCTACTCAAAGTTCTCATTACGAAGACCACAAGGGAACCCAGCCCTGGCACCGTGGGAATACCCGATGCCCAGTGCATAGAATAAAGCCCCAGAATCCTCAAACCAGGAGAAAGCTCTGTTTTACAGTGGGAGTCACTTAGGAGTCCATGCCAAAGGGACAATCGAAGGCCTGCACCGCTGATTTGGGATTTCATTATCCATTTATCTGATCAAGGATGTTAGCAATCAGAGAGTAGACCTCAATATTGCACCAGTGAGAAAGGAATGGTCTCGTTATAGTTTTTAGTTAAGATGTGAAAAAGAGTGCCCACGAATTGAAAACCAGAAGATCAAATGCACCATCAGGGTCCCATAGCACCAAGATCTTCTGATGCAGACAACGGATCATGTTCCCCAGGACCTGGGCTCTGTCCCTTGCTCTGAGAGCACTGAGGATGACCATTTCAGGGCTGAGACCAGAGTCCTGGGCTGAAGGCGAGCCCTGCAGGGGTGGCCACGGAGGGAGAAGTGTCTGCTAGGATGACCCAGGATTCCTCTCTCTTCAGACTCCCGGAGACTGTCACCAGTGGCCATAGTGGCACTGCATGCCTGTAATTCCACCACTCTGGGAGGCAGAGCAGAAGGAGCAGAAGTTCAAGGCCGGTCTGGGAAACTTAGCAAGCTGGAAAGGGGCTGGGTTATAGCTCAGTGAGAGAGTCCTGGGTTCAATCCCCAGAGTGGAAAAAAGAAAGAAAAAGACAAGCCAGAGTGACACACAGGCACACATCACATCAGACTGACCTGCTGAAGGTGCGGCCCCAGCCTAAGCCCGTGTTACCTTTCTCAGAGGACTGTACAGCTTGAATACACTCAAACCAGGTCATTCTTTACCAACAAAACTTAATTCCAGGAGGAAGAAAAGGCATTTCTATGTCACGTGTGTTCCCTACTTCACAGGAGACTCACATAGGGACCTCAGTTCCCGCCCAAGCCCTGGCTGCCCTATGCTCATCCTGGCTGGGCTCACAGCACCTGGGCAAGCGCAGGCACTGCTGGTCCTCATGGAAAAAGATGGAAGATGTGAGTAGGAACGCTCGTGGCCGGGACAAGGCTCGGGCGCTGCTGAGCGCCACACCCACGCAGAGGGAGAATGCCCCAGCACCATGTCCATGGGTGCGGGCTCCTCTGGGAGGCACTGCAAGGCGCAGGCCCCTTGTTCACACCGCGCTCCAGCGCGCCAGCTCACCGGGTTGTGGCGACGGGGATGAAGGAGCAGCCGGAGGCAGGACCGCTGGCTGGAGTGACATCCACTTTGATTCGGAAATACCAGGGAGTGTGCTGCCTTCTATCTAGCTGCTGTGTCAATGAAGCACAAAGCTGTAAATCACCCTGGTTTCAGATTTAATATTAACCTTTAAAGGGCATGCCACAAAAAAAAATGTATCCTCTAAATATTGGTTGTTAGTTCACTTTGTAGGTCTTTCAGGGAAAATAGGTGCGAGGCTGCCACCGTCTCTGACGGCACCTGTCACGGACATCTCCTGCCACCTGACAGTAATTCCAAGGGAACGCAGCAGTTCCGAGAGCGAACAATTCAGCCAGCCACTCCAGCCGAGGCCCAAGTGCAGCCGGGAGACTTAATAATAGAGCCTGCCCGTATTACTCTAATTTCTAGAGCTGATGAACTTACACAGGCAATATGAGCCAAGGCAATGAGCAGAGATGACAAAGAATTTTAATCCAAGGTTCTTTGAACTATCCAGCATAATAAGCACTTGTTCCTTTCTACAATGGGCATATAAAAGAGAAATCTAAATAATAATTGCTGTAATTATCTTGAAAAATATGCAGAGATTAATGGTGATTATGAAAGCTGCAGAGTCGTTCTTTGAAGTCATCACCAATCAGGTGCTATCTCGAAATGGCCACGGCCGGGGAACTGGTGACACGGAATGCCGGGTGGGTGCGGAAATGTGACACTTCGGCTTTCTCTCTGTAAAATATTACCCTGTGTTTACCAAGTGGATTTTCATCCCTTCAAAGCCCCTGGTCTGTGTTTTCGCTCTTCCTGCCAGTGCCCCGAAGAGGCTTCCAAGACGCCCTTAATGGGAAGTGGGTGTTGCCGAGGCTCAAAACCCCAAGTTCAACTTGTTATTTATTCAAATAATTAATTACTCTTGTATCCATCGAGCAGTTTGTCATGACACATTAATGACTTGATAGACTTCCATGAACTGGTGAACACAGAACAGCAGAGCGTTTTTATCGTCATTTAATTTTAAAACGATCCTGTGTGAAATTATCTCGTCGTGAGTGATGGGCGCATAAAGAACCGACTCAGCAAAGCCCCTTTTGGATCATTGCTTTATTAATGGTAACGTCAGGGAAATGAAAAATGCTAACATTGTCATATTCCGCCGCGGGATGGAGACGGATGGGGGGGGTGGGCGCGGGGCTCTGTGTGTGTATCGCCGGGAGCATGGACCCCTTCCTGGTGCCCCAGCCTGCCCACCTGGCCACCCGCTCGGGCACCCATTCCACGGCCATGGCCGAGCTCCCTTGCCTGGGCTTACCGCTCCTGATGTCTGTCCCTGTGTATATGTCCCGCCCCCCCCCCGACTTGAATTCTCCACTAGTGATATAAAACATCCTCACAAAAACATCTCGCTTTATTGCTTTGAACATTAAATGTTATTAATCCAATAGAAAACCATTAATGACATTGCTGTCACCTTTAAATGTGAAGTGATGTTAGGAGCTAAAAAGACACTGGCTTAGGAGAGCAGACCCTCCCTTAGTCTCTTTCAAGGCCTGAGATAACTGCCGGGGTGATGAGAATATTTCTACACGGTTCACAGCACAGCAGCTGCTTGAGAGAGACTTTCTGTTTGGCTCTCTTTTCCTTCTTACAGAGGGAAAATTGTTTCTTGATTGTTTTAATTGTAAACTTGGGAATCTACGCAAACTACTCCCCAGCCATGTGATTCAGAGACAATAGACAGGGCCAGCGGACCCTGTGCAGACGCCTGCCTCGGCCCGGCAGACTGGGCGTGCTGCTCTGAAGGTCACGCAGGCCCCCTGGGAGGCGATGGCGAACAGGGGACAGGGCGGCCCTGCTCGTGGCCTCCTGGAAAAGCAGGGATGCACTTGGTTCTGTCGCCAGCCTCCCGTCCCTGGGAAGTCCAGGAAGCTGGCAGCTTAGGGCCCTGCCCAAGAGCACACCGCCAGCCGAGCTGGCGCCCGCGTTGAACCCGATTCTTTCCTGCCTCAGCCCTGAGCACTGCACGCTCTGCACGGAGCTCCCTGGAGCCTGCCCTCTCAGCTCCAAGGAGCCCAGCATCACCTACCCCAGAACGCGCTGATGCCACCCTCCTGGCCACTCCCAGCTGTATGTTCCCTACAGCGGAAGGAGACACAGAATACACAGGCCCAAGGAGACGCGCGTACTATCGGAGGTGAGCTGAAGCCAGGGCTGAGAGCCTGAGCCATGCAGGAGCCAAACGGGCGGGTGGGCTGAGTCAGACACACCCGAGGGCGGCATGTCTCTTGATGCCTTCCTTTCACCGAGGGACACCCAGGCTGTGTGAGCCGGCCCTCCCAGCGTGCCTAGCAGAGGGGCAGTGGCGGAGCCACCTCAGGCAGGGGGTGCTGGTCAGCGCCATTCACTCTACAGGGGTGGGGTGGGGGGTCTGAGTGGAGCAAGAGTGCCAGGCGAAGTTCTGCCAGGTTTAGAGGTGCAGAGGCACACAACGAATTAATTTCGGGGATTCTTAGGGGGCCCTCAGAGAGACAGGCAGGCACCCCCCAGAGCAGCGGGGACTGAGTTATGTGAACTACCGATGAGGTGGACTGTGAGGAAAGTTTTAAGTAGGAGCTACAGAATGAGAGTCTAAGGCTCCCAGCCCAAATCACGGGGAAACTGCTCCCCAACACAGCAACCTGGCTTGGGAGGTGAGGCTGCCAAGAGCCAGCAGGGGCCACAGGCAGCCTGGAGGGCAAGCCCTTCCCTCAGGGTGGCGGAGGAAGGCTGGTTCTCAGGAGTCAGCTGTGGCAGAGGTGGCCCCTTTAGAGGAGGAAGGGCCAGGTTGGGAAGCCTTTCTTAGTGCCTTGAACACTGCGTCTTCCGATCCCTGAACCTCAGAGGCCTTGGCTTGGGGATGCCAGGCCCCGGACCCAGGAGCCAGCATGTGCCTGGGTGAAGGTTGTCTTCTGCCCACAGGGTTACCTGCCAGGCCCAACTGTGACAGGGCAGGTGGTCCTACACCAGGAGCATAGGACCTTTCCCATAGGTCAGGACCCTGTGAGGCAAAGAGGATCTGCCTGTTTTCTGGTTGCAAGAGGCTGGGCGGCCCTGGTTACCACTCAGCAGCCTGGAAAGCTAGGATCTTGACAACCCGAATGATTTAAGGTAAGATATCAAGAGACACCCTCCTACGGCCAGTTCCGTCTCGTCAATTACTTATCATTCATTATACAGCAAGCTCAGGCTTTTCTCGGGCCCATACTTTGTGTAGACTGATCCTTTGGAACCCAGAGGAAGAAGGGATCCTAGAGGGACCCTGGCCCGAGTCTGCTTAGGAGCTGGGCTTTCTGAATTCTCTGAGTTTCTATGGCACATACTTTCTTTTAGTGGTAGGAAAAACGAAGGTGAAAATAAATGCACTCATTGCACTAGGGACCACTGTTCTGGAATCCAGGCAGAAGATGCCCCTCAGAAGCTGCCGCTGAGCTCTTTATAGTTTCAAGCCAAAGGAGCACGACTGTTCTGACCTGTATGGCATTCTTGCATTTTCTCCTTAAATCTTTCAGGGCTTCTGGGAGTGATGATTTCCAGCCATTTGAAAATTGGCCCTGAACTTTTTAAAGGGACAAAATGGTAAAGGACACATTTCCCTGGAAAGTAATGGCTTAACAGGGTCAACACAGGTGATTTTTCACCACAGGCCCCCTCACCCCCCCAACTTGTGCAGTGACAATGGGGAAGAGTTAGGCTTCAGGTATCTGGGGACATATGGAAATGTCCCTCTGATAGGAACTAGCCTTAGCCTAGAAATACTTTCCATGAAGCCTCAGGGGAGAGAGAATAGTGACAAAAACACTAACCAAACAAACAAACAAACAAAAAACTCAGCCTTCTCAAAGAAGAGCAGGCTGCAGGTGGCACAGTTGGAGGCCAGGGTAGAACAAGGGAGCTAGCCAGGGCAGGGAGTTGAGGACTAGGGGGTTGCCCAGAAGTCTCCCAGCAACTCGAAGACAGGAAGTTACTCAGACACACGAGAGCCACCGTGGTGCTTCCTGACTCGGAGGGATCTTTGGGCCAGAGGAACCACCTATCCTGTCCGTGCAGAGGGACCCCCACTGTTGATACCATTCCAGCTTTGCCGGGACAGCACCGGGCACAGAGCAGTTTACTGCCCTGCTCAGTGCCACCTGTGGGCTACCAACAGTCCTGGGTGTTGAATACGGGTCTCCTGGCTGCTACATAATCATTTATTGGGTCAGTGGAAAAATGGTTTCTGCCTAGGCTTGGCTGCAACTCCAAAACCAAACATGAAGGCTGCCTTGTGGTAAGGGCAGATCAGGGCCGCTTTTCCCACCCTTTCCCTTGAGCCTTGGTGGCCTCTAGCTTTGTGTTCAGGCTTTATTGTAGGAACTCCCCAGATGTCTTCTGATAAACGTCCTTTGAAGGCATAAAGCTTTGCTTGCCTTCTAGAATGGTCTGTGGTGGGTGGAGAGGGGGCTGGCCTACTGCTGTGGGCTCTCAGCTTGAATTCGTCTGGGTTCTTGGACAAGCACCAAACCATGATTTCATTTGTGCCTATGGTCATGAAAGCACAAAGTAGCTTTAAATATTCTGCTTGTAAAGTCCTGACTGGCCAGGCAACGGGCACCACTCCAAGCACACACCTTTCTCCCCCTGTAGAATAAGGCATGTCCATATTTCTGTTTGGTCTCAGTCTTATGAGTTATAAGGGAAGGGAGAGGAGGCAGAGGTGTATGTCCCGATACCCACAACACCTGTGGCATCTGAGATGCTAACATATGAGGTAGAAGGTCCCATCGATGGCACCTGGGAAGGCCATGACCTGAAATAACTCCTCATTTTGTAAAGGTCCCCTGTGATTCCATGGGGAGCGTGCACTCCTAGAGGGTGCAGAGGATCTGAACTTTTCTACAGAAAGCAGTAATTCCCTTGAAGAGTTTGTTTCCTTCTTAAAGAACATAAAATCCATCTAAGCTAAGAGCTAACTGCGAGTGCTGGTGATGGAGGGACAGGCGCCCCAAGACAGAGGCAGGACTCAGCTGGGTGGGGTGATGGACGGATCTGGGGTGGCTGGAGAACCAGTGTATGGGCAGGGTCACTCGGCTCCAGTCCACAGGAAATGGATCTGCTGCCGCCGCCCACGTATATCTGGAGAAAAGGGGCGGGGGAATTACAAACGTGGGGCACGGGGCTGGGCGAGGCAACCGCTCTTCCCGGGAGAGGGAGAGATCTGGGTGAGGAGCGGGCGTGGGTGGGGGTGGGGGCAGCCTGGGTGAGGAGACCAGCGGGAAAGCCCATAGAAAGCCAGGGGCTCGGATGAGCGCATCCAAGAGGCCAGTGGATTCACACTTCTGGCTGTCTACACAAGAGGGCGCCATCAGCAGACTCTGCCTCAGGCGAAACCAGGCGGGAGCAGGGGCTGGAGCAGAATCAGCACTCAGGGCAGAGGCGCCTGGCCTCTGCCTTCTCAAACCAGCCAAGGCTGGTGAGGGAAGAGCCCCCAAATTCACTGAGGCCCGAGGGCGCAGGACCCTTTTTTCCCCTCGCTCCACAGAGCTCCTAAGGACCCCACCTGGCCTACAGCAGCACTCTGGCCCGCCTGAGTGGAGACACACAAAGGCAGGGCCCAGCCACGCAGGCTGACGGCTTGTATTTAAAAAAAAAAAAAAAATTCATATAACAAAAAGTCACAGTTAAAAATTATTAACCATGATGTAATATAAGGAGGAATTTATTTTAGTGAAAATTTATTCAAATAACTCTATAAATGACATCATTAATTCTAAAAGTTCAGCGCCTCTCATTTCTACATTACTACTTTCTGTCGGAGAAATTAGGTACTGAAGAGTTGTTTTTAAATTTGGAGATTTGAGAATATCTTAGGGAAACAGCCTACAAAAAATAGGTAGGGTCCAGTTACTATATGGGGGTGCAATATTGGAGACAATGTATTAAACTGCATTGTTCTAGAACCCCAGCAAAACTGCAGTATGGAGCTTGTGGGTCTCAGACAACTGTTTCTAACTCAGTTGTTTAGCTGAGTCTTTGGCAATGGGGGGTAAAGATATGTAGGAGTTAAAACTGCAAGGCCCACCTCCCTAGACACTCTCTTCCTATGGCTTTTTGAGACAGTGTCTTACTGTGTATTTTGGGCTGGTCTCGAGCTGGTGGTGATCCTCCTGCCTCAGCCTCCTGAGTGCTGAGGTCACAGGTGTGTGTTCCCATGTTCCATTTAAATGGGAACTGGGGCCCGGTGGGATGGCTCAGCGGTCTAAAGCGCCTGCTTGGGGAACCTTGGGTGGCTTCAGGGACTGTGGTTTGATTCCCCACACCACATGCTGTGCCAGCCCTGCCCTCGGGGCGAGCTGAGCCGGCCATGAAAGATGAGTGAATAAACAAGCAAAGGTTCTGAAACAAGAAAATAATAATAATAATAATAATAATAATAATAATAATAATAATAATAAATAGACCGCTGAGCCATTTAAATGGGAACCTTTCTTTAGCTGAGCCAGGGCTGTCCTTTCCATTCTTCTCCAAGACTGGAGTGTCAGAGGTGGTGTGAATGGCGTTCAAACAATTAAAATAAAAACCATTTTGCCCACTGGTCTCTAGCTGAGGAAAAACCAGGAAGGAGGAAGGGAGGTGGGAGGCTGGAAGGACTGCAGCGGGGCTTCATGGTCCCAGGACCCGGCCAGGGGCAGAGCAAACACAGGCGGGCGGCCAGGCTCCTGCTCTCACACATGTGTAAAGCTTTTGGAATTTCACTGGAAAACTTTATTTCCAAAGTGATCTTTGAAGTTTGAAAATGAAAGGAAAGAGAGCCCTTTCTCAGTCCTGAATGCTGGCTGTAACTGCTGGAGGGCCACAGGAGGGCGGCGTGGCAGCTGGCGGGCAGCCCTGCTCCCGGGAGGGGACCTCTGCTCCAGGGTCTCCTCCGCTGTCGCTCGAGCTGCTGTCTCCATCCCTTCCTGCGTGGATCCCCTCACGGGGCACCAGGCCTTCATTTTTTCTCCCTGGCTACCCTCTGTCGGGGGGGGGGGGGCTGCAGAGCTCTTGCTCAGCTCTGGAAGCTCAGCTGCATGGGGTGGCTGGGGGTGGAGAGAGGGGTGCCAGGGCACGTGGCGTGAGCGTGTGCAGGGGACCAGTGCTGTGGGCAGAGGGGAGACCTGGGTCACTGGGATGCCCAACCTCAGGGTTGAGAGGTGCTCCACCTTGCCTGCCCCTCTTGCGCTCACTGGGCTGGCTCACCCCCGCACCCCAGAGCTCCCTGCCTGCGTGGGCCTCTCATAGTCCTGGCCCACAGGTTCCCCTGTCCATGGACAATGCACTGCCACGGGTGTGGATGCTCACATGGATGTGGCTTGTCCCGAAGTGCTGTGTATGGGACACAGAACAGAGGTGGGCCAAACGAGCCTGGCGTGGTCGTGCACACCCTTGCCATCCCAGTAGTTGAGAGGCTGAGGTAGAAGGACTGTTACAAGTTTAAGGCCAGCTTGGGCTACATAGTGAATTCAAGGCCAATCAGAACTATACAGGGAGACTATCTCAAAAACTCAAACTAAACCACAACAAAAACCCTACCAAATGGGAGAAACAAGGACTTTATGGTCTGGATGCACCATATACCCATAAAACACTTCTAGCAGGCATTCTCTTCGCTAGTCCTTGTCACAGTCCTGGGAAGCTGGTGTGTCACCCCCATTTGCCATCCACTGGTCAAAAGCTCAGTGAAGCATGGCATGTCTGAGGTAGTGCTGAGATTTGAATCCAGAGCTTTAAAAACTGAAGCCCCACTGTCCTATGCTCCCCACAACCCCTTGTTTCCAGGAGAGAGCTACACAGTCATTTGTAGAAATGGTTGGAAAAGAAAGGTCCACAGAGTTGCTCAGCATTTTGTACTTTTTCTTTCTGCTACCAGGAATTCCTCTTTCTTCTTCTTCTTTCCTTTCTTTCTTCCTCCCTTCCCAAGGTAACCCAATTACGTCAGCCCAAACTCACCCCAACTCCCACGTCTCATCCTGCTCAGCTGTCCCACACCTGAGTGAGACCAAAGGCCCAGGAATGGGGTCTGCTGACCTGGCTCCCTCTGCTGACTGAAACGCTCTGCCTGCTTCTTCACTGAGAACAGAGAGGCTGGACCCTTGCCTTTGACTTCCAGTGCCAAGAAGGCCCAATGACATGGAGGCTGATGGCTGGGGCTTCAGCGGCCCCAAGTGCCACATGGACCACATACTTCCCTTGCTTAAGGGCCAACTCAGGACCAGGGCCCTTGGCCGCCAGGGTCAGCCCCAGTGAGGGAAAGTGGTCCAGGCTGAGGTTAGGACGCGTCTGCTCTGCCTTTTATGTTCCAGGGTCAGGTGGGCGACCAGTGCACAGGAGGGCCTCTGGGTTTAATTAATGACTGGCTGGCGCCTACACCTGGACACCAGGACTACGCGGTTGGATTTTTAATATGGAAACTCCCCGGGAGCCTGGGTGTGTGTACACACCTGCATCTGCATGCACAAGATGAAGGCGCTCACAACACGTCTTCCTTCAGGGGCTAAAGCCAAAGGTGCATCTGCTAGTCATTGTCACCTCAGGCTTCTGGATAGGCTCTGACATGCTGACCCCTGCCTCTGGCAGGCTCTGGCTGTGGGAACAGGGCTCAACACAGCTCAGACTCTGCACACAGCCAGTGAGAGGACCACTGGGTGAAACTCCTGGGCTCTCCTAACGGCCATGTCCCAGGCGTCCCAAGCATCCTCCATTGGCTGCAGGAGTGAAACTTACACAGGGGCTCGGCAAATAGCCCCGATGCAAGCACAGGGCTGTGCTCACCTGTGCTGGGTCCTACCCACTTTCTAGCGTGGACCTGTGACCAGCAGCTCTGAGTTCCGAGCCACTCTGAAGCTAAAAGACAGATGAACAAGTGCCTTCTAGATGACACTGTCCGGCGCGCCCAGCCCTTGCTCCCTCTCTTTCTGCCTCAGCCCCACCGTGGACCCCTTCCTGTAGCCTCTGCTTTTCTGCCCCAGGGGCTGGAAAGCCTCCTCCTGTGGGGATGCTGGGGTACAGCTGCCTGGGCTGTGCTCCTGGTGGCTTCCACCTGTCTATCGCAGGCTGCAGTTTCTTGCTTTCTTCACTGGCCATCCAGAGGTGCACTGGGATACACCTTGGGTCTTTGGCTGGGTCTCCTCCCTGCTCCCTGCCACTCTGCATGACAGAGCACTCTGTACAGCCCAGTCACCTGGGATGTGTGGCCATTTAGTCCTTACCGTGATTCTGAGGCTTTTTCCGCCTGTTTTTGGTTCTGGCCCTGAGAAAGCTGAGGCTTTCTCAGATGGTGAAGGGTGGCTCCTGACCCTAGATCCCAGAGTTGTGTGAAAGGCAGTGCCAGGGACCCAGAGCCAGCCTCCTCTTCAGAGCCCACCTTCTACACCTTGCCAGGGAGGATGACAGAGCCCTGTCATGGTAAGCGGAAGGCCCAACCTCCAGGTCTCTGCTGGGGGGCTGGGGATACAGCTGGTGTGGATCTAGGGATGTCCTTGGGATCCTTCCTTGGCCTCCCAGACCCCCAGCCCAGAGCAAGGGGCAGGTGCCCTCTGAGCCACTCTGACTTGGATGGTGGAAGCTAAGGGCAGACTCGGGCCAGTGTGGACAGCTTCATGCCAGGTGTCAGCAACCCTCCAGAAAGCAGCTTCCTGTGAGGAATCTTCATCAGGGGAGGGCAGCAGGGACAGGCCCGGGAGGGATGTGCCCTCAGCCATCGGGCTGCTGTGACATGATAAATAAGCTGCAGGCTGATGCGCCTCTGAGACATATTGGCATCTACTCTGTCGTTTGGGCGTGCCATCTGTGCCTCTCCGGCAGACACGCTTTCTGGGCTGTGCTGGGAGTGGGCAGGGGAGGCCGCAGGGCCCTGCATGGACCTGCAAGGCGGGCTGCCGAAGGGCAGAAGTGAGGTGCCCACAACCTCCAGGCAGCGGTCCTCGTGGGCTGGCAGTGCTGGTCACCCAGTGGGCCTTCCCGCAGCTGCCCCAGCCTAGGCTGCTGGCTGGAGGGGAAACCGAGGGGAGAGCGGGCCACCACGTGGCCTTGACCTGCTCTCACAGGCAGCTCTGACGCTGCACACCAGAAGGCAGGGCACAAGCACTGAAAAGACCGAATGTGTGCTTCAGAGAGAATATAGTCTCAAACCCGAGAAAGGAACTGGAAGTCAAGAGCGGAAAAGACATTGGCAGTGTGCCATGCCAGCCCCACCCCTGGGTGCACCGAGCTGGCATGGTGGTGCCTGCCTGTAACCTCAGCGCTTGGAAGGCTGCAAATAGGAGGATCACTGCGAGCTCACTCTGTGTAGTGAGACCCTATAGACCCTGTCCTAAAAAAAAAAAAAAAAAAAAAAAAAAAAAAAAAAAAAAAAAAAAAAAAAAAAAAAAAAAAAAAAAAAAAAAAAAAAAAAAAAAAAAAAAAAAAAAAAAAAAAAAAAAAAAAAAAAAGCACAAGAGAAAAATTACAACAGAATTCTTCAAGAGACTCCATGAGACACGTGGGATGGGGCCAGGGCCTTGGTTTGCTGTGGGAGCTTGGACAAGTGGCTTGACTTTTCTGAATCTCAGTGCCTTATTTGTACATGGGGGATAACACCAATAACACCCTATGCCTCCTAGGACAGTTTCGAGTGTTATGTGAGCTCCTCAAGGCAGAGAAGCTTCATAAAGGCTATCGTTGCTGAAACAACACTGGGGTCTGCTTGTTTCTAGTAGGGACAGTCAAAAAAGGACAAAAGCCAGCCTCTCACTGCAGGCGGGCAGTGACACGCAGCCAGCCCGACCCGAGCACAGCTGCCCTGGGAACTTGCTGGGCCAAGGCCGGCCCTGTCCCTGTTCTGAAATACTCTGATTTCTGAGTGGGAAATGGCTACATTTGCCCAATCACAGGCTGTGCTTGCTTTTAACCATGAAGAATGACTCTGCCCTCCCTCGGGAGAAGCCACAGCGAGGGGTGCGGTGGCAGTGCCATCCGCACCCAAAACCACACTAACGCAGGGAAGCAGGGCAGCACAGCCTGTGTGTTGGCAGGACAGGCTGGGAGGGAAGGGGCTGGGATGTGTGCAGCTGTCTCCCCTGTCAGCATCGTGCTGGGAAAGGCTATGACCCGGTCTGCAGACTGCTGAGCACACCTGAGTCCTGCAGTTCATGTTCGGTGACAGGTGACCCAGACTCTGGTGTCCTCTGAGTGTCCTGCCAGGTGTTGGCATGTTAATGCCCAGCCTTGGCCACTGGCTGGGCACACAGCTCTCTCCATCACTGCAGGAGCCGAGGTTCCTGAGACGGGGGTTCTGGATGGCCTGTTGCCACAGCCCACCTCTTTCTCAAACTCTGCAGGGCTTCGCGTTTGTGTACGTGTCCCTACAGTATCGCTGGGGGATGTGAGAAAGCTTTAACTTAAGCACTTCCCAAGAACAGAGTTCTGGCATGAGTGAATTTTGAGCCACATTAGCTGGTGTTCTGTGAGATGCTCTGGGGACAGAACAGTCCAGCAGCCACGTCGGTCCCTTCAGCAACAAAGGGGCTCTGGCTGGGAAGCCTGGGGCTGAGGGAGGAGTGGCAGCGCTCACAGCCAGGCCCTGTGCCCGCAAGCAGTCCTGAGAGCCAGCCTGGCTCAGGAGCCTCGCAGAACATAAAGCCCAAATCTAAAGAGAGCAAGGGGCTGCTCTACACCTAATGGCCCACTCACGGTAGTGAGCAACGCCACCCTCAACAAGGAAGCCAACGGTCACAACTGCCTGGGGAAGAAATCTGCGCAGCCGTAACACCAGTGCCCTGGTCAGGTAGCGCATATGTGACTATCACATGGGTATACAAGGTCAGAGGAGTGCGTGCCAAACACTGGCTGTGGAAAGAAGACATACTTTAAAAGCAGTTTCACTTACTAAAATTGATCAGCTGTTAGCTCACGAGGATACTAAAACTCAAAAGATAAACAAATGTCTGACTACTGTTCAATAAAATTAGACACATGAATAGGTTAAACAAAGATCTCAGTCAGTCATGGCTGGGGATGTAGCTCAGCAGCTTAAATGCTGCCTGGCAAGTGCAAGGCCCTGGGTTTGATCCCTGGTATTAAAAAAAAAAAACTTAATTGCTTGTTAAAAAAATCATTTTTAACACAAGGCAAAACGATCATTAAAACTAAAATAATTATGTGCTTATAAACAGACACTATAGAGCAAAGGTATATAGTGCCACACTATAGCTAACAATATTGATAAAGTCTTGGATACTTTGATTAAAAATCAAAATGGACTGAAAATAAATGAAGTGATTGTTCAGTTCAAGAAGCTACTAAGAAACAAAATAAGCCAAAAGAAAGCACAAAAAAGAACTCATACAGTAAAGCTAAATAATGAAATATATCTATATATTTCCTTCTAGTGTAGTGTAACTTAGAAATTAAGCACACTTAGAATTAATGAAAGTATTAAAATTACTTAGTAAATTAGTAAAAATGAAATAAAAGATATATGAAAATATACACTTTTAAAAGTCACATAAAAATAATGAAATATAAAACTAGCTTAATGGTGTTATAATTTTAAAAATTATCATTTGAAAAAATAAAACAAATTTCTAGCAAGGAAAAAAGTAGGACTATCTATTCATCTATCTATGGATCTAATAGGTGTATTAATTTTAAAAGCATAACTTTTTAGGCCTCTTTTTGCACCAGTAAACTTCAAACTTTAGGTGATTTTTCTAAAATGTAAATGACAAAACTGACTCAAGAAAAAGTAGCCTTAAAAAATGTGAAAGAAATTAAAATTGGTTGCCCTTCCCTTTAGAATATCTTAGGCTTCCTGGGCCATTTAACTCTCACAGGGAAGATTTCTTTATTTCAAACCCCCAAAAGAACAGATGTTACAATATTTTAGAAATATTCTTATATTTGAAAGAAACAACTCTGACTCTTGTATCAGTAAAAATATTTTGACAGTATAAAAATTAAGCCTAATCTCATTTTTATTAGTGGCCAAATCTAAACTTAAATAACAGCAGCCCAAATCTAGTGTTATAATTAAAGAACACTGTAATATATAAAAGTAAGATTTATCTCAGAAATACAACTTTGTGAATGCTGAGCCATCAAAACAAAATGATTTGTATCGATAAGCTAAACATGAGAATCCACAATACTACACTGATAGATTCTGAAATCTGCTCACATGAAGCTCTAATTAGAGCTTAAACTTGAGTAAGGAAAGACTTCCAAGAAACAGGTAAATGCTCTTTTAACGTTATCAAGCCTTCTCTCTTCCAAATGGCCAACCTGTACCAGACTCGACTGAGAAAACCTAGAACCGCCCCTATTAAATGCAGAAACCAGGTAAATTATTGTTGCTGTCCCTTGCTGCTTCGAATGTCCTAGACAATAATATAAAACAAGAAAAAGAAGCCATACAGAGGAGCCATCAACGAGATATGAATGTCTCTGTTGGTCGATGATGTTGTAGTCTAGTAAGAAGCTATGCAAGTCAAAATGGAAGCTCTTGTTAATACTGATCAGTTATAAAGTATTTAAAATCAGGGGCCCAGAAGGATGGCTCAGTGGTCTAAAGCGCCTGCTTAGGAAAGCTTGGGCGGCTGCAGGGACCGCAGTTCGATCCCCGGCACCACATGCTGTGCCAGCCCTGCCCTCAGGGCAGGCTGAGCCGGCCATAAAATAAATAAACAAACAAACAAAAGTTCTGAAACAAGAAAAAAAAAATAAAAAAAATTAAAAAAATAAAGTATTTAAAATCAATTCTCTTTGTCTCTGTCTGTCTCTGTCTATCTGTCTGTCTCTCTCTACACACACACACACACACACACACACACAGAGAAAGAGAAAGAGAGCGCTACAATATAATGGGCAAAGTAAAAACAAGTTTAAAAGCTAGGAAGGAAATAGAAAGTGAACTGTAATAGTTTACTGAATAATATCCAGAGGTTCCCAGATAAATGGAGAGCCATATTACGTTTCTGGAAGGAAAAGACCAAGTGTTTTAAAGATGGCCATTCTTCCAATTGAATTTATAGCTTTAATGTTTTTTCAATCAAAATAAAAAAAATATTTTCCTTGGAATGTCAAGTGATTCTAAATTTTAGCTGGGTAAAACAAAATGAGCTAGAACTACTTTGAAAAACAGCTACATAGAATTAGAGAATCAAAACACGCACAGTGAGAACTGAAAGTGGGGTCCTCCCAGCAGAATGTGTATCCAAGTCCATGAACAGAATACAAGGCACAAAACATGTCACTGTGCATAATAAGAAATTATTAGAAGAGTGCTTTTCAAGTGAGTTGGTTAAAAAGGCGAGAAAGCTGATGGAAGTAGCTTACATGAGGACCATGATAAATAGTTTGGAAAAACAGACCTGTAACAACGGAATCACAGGTACATTTTAGATTTCAATGTAAAAAAAATATGACGGAGAGTTGGCAGTATAGTGGTTGGCACAGCTGCCTTTCAATGTAAAAAATATGAAGGTGCCAGAATATACCACAAAATAAGGAAAGCTTCAAAATCAAAGGACAAAGCACAAGCTAGTGGCACAAGAACGGAAAGAGACCTCAGCACCTAAGACACACGCTGGGCCCAACACCCTGCAAGGCTGCAGAAGCACAAGGATGAGTATGGACAGAGCCAGGGACAAAGCACAGTGACCAACCACGCTGCGCTACTATAAGCAATTTCAACTACCCTAGCGGACAATTTGTTATTGCTATTGTCAGTGAAAAAATATTTAGAAATGTGTTTACCTATATTTATCTAAAGCAATGCGCACCAAAGTATAGGGGACCCTGGAACAGTGAAAGGGTTAGGGTCACAACAGTCTGGAGATGAAATCTGCAAAACAGTGACACTAGTTGTGTAAGGTATGTGCAAATGTATCCATATGGGTATCATCTATCCACTGCCCTCCTTTACCAAAAAATGGTAAGATATATGTGTACCAGGACTGGGGAGATGCTTGGGGGTCTAAGGGCCCATCTGGCAAGTGCAAGGGCCTGGGTTTGATCTCTGGAACCACATGCTATGCCAGCATGGTGGCGCATACCTGTAATCCCAGTACTGGGGAGGCTGAGCACAGGAGGATCACTACAAGTTCAAGCTACATAGTGAGACCCTGCACAAAATACAAATAAATAAAAGACTAAAGCAAAGATGTAAGTGTATCTGTGTACCAGACACTGTGGCTATGCAAAGATGATTTTCTTTTTGTCTTTTTGAGACAGGGTCTCGCTATGCAGTCCAGGCTGGCCTTGAGCTCACTTTAGTAGCTCAGGTTGGTTTTGAACTTGCACTGATCCTCCTGCCTCAGCCTCCCAAGTGCTGGGATTACAGACATGTGCCACCAAGAAGATACGTTCGGAAGGCATTTTCATTTATTAAAATTGATCAGATAATAAAATTGAAAAGATAAAAACTGTACTGACTACTGTGCCATACAATGAAAAACACGAAATGCTTCATAATGATTCATGAAAAATTTTTTTCAAGTACTTATTAAATTTTTTTTTTACTTGAGTCAAAGAAGTCATCAAAACTGAAATGACAGAGTGCCAGCCAGATAGCTCAGTGGATTAAAGCACCTGCTTAGGCAGACACAAGGGCTGGGGGATGGATCCTAGGGCTGCTGTGCCAGCCCCGCCCCGGGGCGAGTGAGCCAGAGATTGAGACTGGGCGTGGTGGTGTGTGCTTGTGATTCCAGTGCTTGGGAGGCTGAGCAACAGGAAAGATCACTACAAGTCCAATCTGTGCAGAGAGACCCTGCAGACCCTGTACTAAATACATAAAACAAAACAAAACAAAACCCAAAAAACTAAAATGATTGGGCCGGGGAGATAGCTCGGTGGTCTGAGTGTCTGCCTGGCAAATGCAGGAACCCGGGGTTCAATCCCTGGTACTGCATGCTGTGCTGGCCCCACCCTGGGTGCACTGAGCCAGCTATTGAGACTGGGTGTGGTGGTGCACACCTGTAATCCCAGTGCTATGGAGGCTGAGACAGGAGGATCACTATGAGTTTGAGCTTAGCAAAACCCTGTACTAAATGCATAAAATTAAAATAAATTAGAATGATTATGTATCTATAAACAGACACTGTAAAGAGCAAAGCTATATAATGCCACACAGCAGTACCTGAGAACATTTAGGTTCTATTCATTTAATCAAATGTCCAAGTGTAAACTGGCACAGTTGCATATGCCATTAGCCCAGTGGAGTAGGTCCAGAGGCCACAGGACAGCAAGCTCAGGCCCAGCCTGGACAAGCTCATGAGACTCTGGCTCCACGTAAAGAAGAAAGAAAGAGAGAGAGAGAGAGAGAGAGAGAGAGAGAGAGAGGAGTAAAAGAAACTTGAGGCCTAACGTCTAATGGAAAAGCAATAGGAGACCGCAAAATTATTACAGTAGTACAATATATATTATAGTCAATTTTATATATGTGATTTAATACTGAATCTTTATATTTCTCTTGATTGAAAATGGTACCATGTGCCATCTATAAATTTCTGCTTAAATGTATAATTTTTATAATAGAGTTGAGTATATTTTTATGGAAATAAATAAAATAGATTGTAATTATAATATATCAGGCACTCAAGATATACCTTTAAAAAATTTTTTTTCCTACAGTTCAAGAGTTCAAATGGTCAAAAATCATGATGTGGCACACGCCTGTAATCCCAACACTTGGGAGGCTGAGGCAGGAGGATTGGTGTGAGTTCGAGACTGGCCTGGGCTACAAAAGTGAGCTCAAGGCCAGCCTGAACTGCGTAGTGAGACCCTGTCTCAAAAAAAAACCCCAAAAAACAAAAAACAAATTGTCAAAAATGTCAAAACAACAACAACAAATCTCACACAGAAAGAAAACCCCACACACAAGGGGACCCATCCAATTTAAATTGGTGTTGTTCCAAGGGCCCTATACACTGGTTGTAGAAATTCAGACATGTAAATACCCAGCCACAGCGAAGCGGGGAGGCCAAGCGCACTGCACAGATGTAGCACTGACTGGAGCTGCCGCCAGCACCGGAAGCAGACTCGACCCCAGGATGGGGAATGAGGCGCGTGACTTGATTTCAAAACAGAGACCAACGGCAACATGGGAGAACCCCGGAAGTATCCACTCTGATTCCACTTGTGTGACATGAAACAGGCAAATGACTGGCAGGGACTGGCCGTGTGGGAGCGAAGCGACGGGAAGGGATGGGAATGAACTTTTGGGCGTGGTGGCCGGACTCGGCGTCTCGTTTCTGGAGGTGGCTGCCCTGACTTTGATATCCGCCAACATTCACTGAACTGTGGTCACACGAAGGCTGAGTTTTAAGTTGTAAATTAACTTTACAACTTTACAAACTTTAAAACAACCTGGGGTGGGCAAGCCGATAGAAATGTACTCTTGTGTGTATACAGTATAGAAAAATGTCAGGAAAGATACACTGTAAAATATTTGTTTCTCTGGTTAGTGGGATTATGAGTGATACTTATTTTCTTCCCTCTGCTTTTATGTATTTTCCAACTTTTCAACAATGAGCATGTTACTTTCATAATTCAGAAAAGAAAATGTGTCTGGTTTTAATTTAACAAAAAAAGAAAAAGAAGAAGGAAAATCTCTCAATGAACTGCTCTGTCCAGCAACAGACTCTTTATTAGGTTCTCACAGGAAATGACAGGCAGCTCATGCTCAGCCAGCACCTCAGTCCTACCAGCCCCAAGGCAGTACTTGCCAGGGACCTTGTCCAGCCCCCCTGAGGTGCCTGGCTCTCCAGGGACTCTAAGGGGGTGACAACGGTAGGGCAGAGCCACGCAAAGGCCATCTGATCCAACAGTGTAGTCTGCAGCTAGGAACACAGAATCCCAAAGAAAGGAAGCCGCCTTCTCAAGTTTGGAAAGTCAAAATGTGCCAGAATCTCTGAAGGCCTCAGGTTCGATCCAAAGGAGCCTTTAGCCCGAGAGGGGTGACATTTTCATAGCTCTGGGATATCTGCGGGGATCAAGGGTCTCCGCTTACCTGCCTCAGGAGGACCAAGCTCCTGATGAGTTGAAGGTTAAAGCTGACCCTGGGAAAAGCTTCCGATGCTATTGGCCAGTGTTTCCCAGACTCTTCCCAGGAAGCCCTGTGTCACTTCACTATTACTAGCTTTATATCTTTCCTTTTCTTTCCATCTGACACTTTTTAAACTCAAGGTACCTACCTCCAGGGGACTTGCCATTCCTCAAGTGTGCGCTCTCATTTCACAGTACAAGTATGAGCATCCCCACCCGCTGCCACGGCAAGGCCAGGCCTCCTGGGGAGGAAGACAGGCTCCTGCCTCCCTGGCTGGCTGGACTGTGGGCCTGGCCTCACCACATCTGGCTAGCAGCTTGCAAACCACTGGCTCTTTCTCCCAGCCTCTCCTCCACTGTCAGCACTGCAGTGCAGTAATAGGGACTGCTGCCTTCTAGGATGAGGACACATGGGGCAAGGTCCCAGCCACTCAGTCACCAACTTGTAACTTAAGTGACATACAGAATGGCTGTAAGCCATCGTGATTTGGAGGACTGTTTGTTACTATAGCATAGCCCAGCAAGGACTGACTAATACATCGATGTTAACCTTATTCTGGACAATGATATCCATTGTATGCTGGCATGGGTGAAAGAAAAGATTAAAAAGGTCATCTGTGTCTACTTTAAAGTCACTTCCACCCCTGACAATGCACCTTTAGGAAACACTGCTACCACCCCAGGGAGGAGGAGAGGGAGAACAAGAACAGGCTCTGAAGGGAGGAACTTCTGGGGCCACTTGGACAAAACGTAGCAAGCTCTGCATCTCCCCCAAGGCCCATGAGCTGTACTGTCACTTTCATGTGTTACAACTATTTTTTTTTTAAAAACCTACGACTATTAGACAGATACCAAATTCAGAATTAATCATATGTGTATAGAGAGCGTGTCTAGGAATAAAGCGACATTGGGAACCACAAAAGTATCAAAGTGAAAGACCTATTTCCCCGAGTACTTGGCTTCATTATCAAATCCTCCAGCCATTAACTCTTCTTAAAGCAGAATCCATCTGAATACCTAAATACAAAAGCTCCTTGCCAACTTCATCACTAATTTAGATGTCTGGCATAATAGGTACCATGCAACTATCTACAACTTTCAATCAGCTACATCATAGTCTAATAATTAATGGTCCACCGGTTTGGGTCAGGTAAATTACATTTGCATATGCAAATTATGTCTAAATATCCTGTACTATTAATGTTATCACTAATTATATAATAATAGTTACCAATTTCCACACGGATCAAACTTACAGTTTTGTAGCTATTAGGGAAATTGTGCTTTGTAATTAAGATAATCCTCATTTCCAGATGCTAATTAACTATATAATAATTAGTCTCATTCACTAATGCAAATGAAAGATTTTCATCTTTATTGATAAAGGAGTTGCTTCTTATCAGTTAAGGAGCAGTAGCCCCAGAAATCTTGTAGAGGAATACTTTTTCCCCCCTTGAAAGGTTAAAAGGTAAATCCATTTTTATCAGTCTCATTTGTGAATGCAAATTAAGTCTGATTAATCAAGTCAAAGATAAATGTGCTCGTCTTCTCTCAGGCCAGAATGTACAGCTAACTGAGTTCATTGCTTTTCTGCTTATAAATACACAAGCAGAAGTCCTCCTAATGGAAGGGACTCCTCTGAGGTCTCAGGCAAGGCCCGAGATCCGCTGGTCCCTGTCACGCTGCCTTTCGTTTCTCCTCGAGAGAGACCTGTCTTAACCTTCGGGCCACGGTGGGGACGAGGGAGGAGAGGTTTCTGTGAGTAAACACAGAACAGAAAGGAAAGCCACATTGGCTTGGATTATTAAGTTTTCCGTGCTCCAAACAGAATACAAACTGGCACCTCCCATCGTGACTAATGAGGGCCGCCTCTGCGAGAACAGAAGGGCTGACAGCCAGTGAGGCCTCGTTGGCAGGCCCCGGCCCGGCCTCGCCGCATTCATCATCCGCTAAACCAATCCACCAACTCCGCACCACCATTTGTCATTAATTATGCTAATCAGCACACCATTACTCTCCGATGACACCGTGGCTGTTATTAGCTGGTTAGGGCTTTTCAGAAGCACGGCGTATTGTGCATGCCCGAGCTGTGCGCCTCAGCCCACAGGGAAGAGATGTCCAATTATGAAAAGAAGAAATTTGCTATTATCTTTTTATAACAAACCAATTTAGTAATTAGAAAAGTCTCTGAACTCAGAGGTCTCCCCCCTTCTTAAAATAATTGAAACAAAAAAAATGTCTTTTAATATTTCTCCAAAAGAAAAGAAAGTACCAACCCGGAGACTTTTTGCTACACATTGGAAGGCGGGGCCTGGCGACCCGAGTGCACGTGATTATGAACACAGATTTCTGTCAGGCTCTTTTCGTATCCAGTTCTGAATTCGCAGGACCACATTATCACGTGTACCTCAGCCACAGCGAAAGGCTGAGCGGTGCAAGCACAACCATGTGACCTTTTACAGCGCACCCGCAGCGGGGCAAGGCTGTTCACATATGGACGCCAGGCTGCGTGCTCCTTACCTGGCAGATGCTTCCAGGAGGGGCACAGGAGCAGCCTCCTGAACCTGTTGTGTGGCCCAGTGACACAGCCAGGAGTGCCAGTGCCTCTCAGGTGACCTTGGAGACTCGAGGGCTGCACAAGTCGGCATGAGTCCCTGCACAGCTTAGCAGGGAAGAGACGGTCCTTGCACTCGAGGGAGAATGGAACCTGTGGGGGTCAGCGCCCAGGTCAGGTTGAGAGAGGAGCCTGTGTGACCCTCCAGGCTTTGCACCGGGGCTGGAGTTGACACTGGGGCATCGGAAGGGCTAACTGGACACTTGTCCAAACTAGGCACTGATCCCAAGTTGTTGTGTTGGGGCTGGGAGTCTTTCTCACTATTTTGAGAAGCTTGTCTGGATTAAGAGCTCATTAATATCATCAGAGTAAATGGGCCTATTAAAACATCTTTAAGCAATATCTGAACATAAATCTCCCTAAACTATATTTAATGACTGTACTTAAGATACATTATATGCAAGTCTTAATGAGACATTAGATAGCATTTGAAGATTAAAATTAGAGAATCCATATAAAGTCTGTCCACTTAATGTAGCCTTAAGCTATCCTGATGAAAGCATTACTACCAAATTATTACTGCATTAGAACAAATATTTTTAATCATGTCTTATTTATGCATTCTCCGTTTTATACAATTTTAATTTTCACAAAGATGTGTTTGAAGTTTACAACAGAGTATATGTGCAAGATTTTTTGGAATGGCTGTGGGGAAGGTGGAAACAGAATCCCACTGGCACCGCCTGGTCCGAGTGCTCTGGGTCCTGAACCGCAGTTCTTACGCATGGCTTAATTAGTCATTCCAGTACTATGCATAGCCAAGTGTGTTTTACCTACTATCAAGCCTCTTACAAGATACAATCAGACAGAAAGTAGAATCTAACCAAAAATGTTTTCAAGTCAGAAAATAGCACAACAGACAGGGTACAATGCACCCAGGGTGGATGGTGTTAACATCTGGGCACCTGACACATTCCCAGAGCATGACTCCCACCCTGTCCCCAGACAGGCACTTCAAGCTGCTGCGAGGTCTGAGACCTTCTGCTTGTCTTTGTTTCTCACAGCCTGCCGAGGAGGCATCAATGAAGTCCTGTTTCCACACCAGGGGCCCCCGTGTGAAGAGCAATAAGTGTTGTTGGTAGAAGGATATTAAAAAAAAAAAAAGTTTGATTCTCCTGGGGCTAGGGGATTTGGACTCCTTAAACAGACTGAAATCCTCCTCAAGTCTGCTCAAATGAAGAGGCATTCTCCAGGCCCGCAGCACTGCTGGAGCGCAGGACGGGAGCGCCCAGGAGTGGAGAGCTGGGCGCTGCGGGGAGGCAGGCGTGAGCCTGTGTGCAGAGCTCTGCCCTCTGAGAGACAGGAATATGTTCTCCTGTGAGCTGGGCCTGATGAAACCCTGGCAGGACTGCAGGTGAAGGTGTTCTTTTGAGAACAGGTCAGACTTCAGACTGTGTACTTGGGAGTATTTTCCTATGTATTTATCTACTATATTTTTTAAAAACACATACTTAAATGAGATTTTGTTTTTGTTTGATTTGCAGTGCTGGGGATAGAACCCAGGACTTGTACATGCCAGGCAAGCACACTAACAGTGAACTAAATACCCAGCCCTGACGCAAACGGACTTTTAACACAAGAGAAAACTCTGCCCAGCCCCACCACACTGTCGCTTTCCAAGGACAGAGCCCCATACCCAAGGCTACACCTAGATCTGCCCTCAGGTCTGTTCCTGGGGAGTTGGAGGAGCCCGCTGACAAGACAGAAGGGCGCTCCTCGATCCTCGAGGCTGGCCTGGGACCAGCTTGTGGGAAGGTCTCTGGGGAGTGCGTACAACCTGGATTTGGCTGGACACCAGCACAGTTGCATAGTGACACATCAGTCCTTTGGAAAATGCCAGGGGCAAATGTTCAATGAGGGTTTTCAGATGCCTCCCCCATACTTTATACCAAAGTGTAACCGATTTTTGTACATGCTATTCAATTATGAAAGACTTCTGGGATTATGCAAATCAGGAGGAGTCGATCCGTGACACCTCTCTTAATAGAATAAGATTATCTAGTTATCTAGTTTTTTCTTTCCTTCAAAGAAGAAAGTAACACAATTTAAACACATTGGCCATTAAAAGAAGGCTCCTCCCTCAGCATGTAAAATGGGGTAGCAACAAGCCTATTTCCATTTGCTCTTTCCAGATATTCTCTTCCCAAAAGGAACTACTTCATGGTACAATTTCGCGTTTTTAACTGTATGAATTAGGCATTCTTCATAAATAACAGCAATGTTCTATACACAGGAGCTCCTTTTTATTAGGGACATAGTAATGAACAATGAGCAATGTGTTCTATTATTCTTTGTCAAATCACAAAATGCTACATTAGAATAACTGCGCTGGTCAATGTAATATAGTAGATTAAATTCAACTTCTGTGGAAAAACCACTGTAAAACAGCATGATAAGAAGGCTATAAAAAATTTAATTTTACTCCAAACTCCATCACAAAAAAAATGGTGTGAAAAGTAATTTTGCATAATCAGTACACGCCATCTGGAACAATTAACCGATTTCTATAGAACTATGAGGATCAGTCATATCTGCTTATTAAAGATCAGAAATTATACAAGTAATAAATCCTTGAAAAAACTAAGCGTACTCCCGCCTGTCAACGCTATTTTAACTTCAAATACTGAAGAATGCCTGATAAGGCTGAAAAGAAGAGATTAATATATGCAAATTACATCCAGCATTTAAAATCCCCACAACTGTCTCCGGTTTTCTGTCCCTTATTGCTGCCTTTATGTTTTATTCATACACCAACTCACCTGTCACTTCATAAGCTATAATATTATGGGGGTATTATTAAACAGCATAAAGCCGTGCTTTAATTGGAAAGCTTCATTGCATTTTCCAATTATTTGGAGTAAATTAAAAGCAGATGCACATAGTTTAATAAGGAGTCTAATATCAGTTCCGGGAAATCAAAATTCATTGTCATTACTATGCCGTGATAGTTTTGCAAACTGTACTCAATTTCAGAGGTTTTCAAAAGAAAATCTGTCTATGCAATCTGTTAATTGTCATTCGGTTAATAACTGTTTAAATATCCAAACTACACAGCAGCTTCCTATTAAAAAAATTAAACTGTAAGGTTTGTGCAAGCAAACAAATCCAGCGTGTGGCTCCTGGGCTAGGCTGGACTTCTCAGACTTGCGGTTCACCTAAAAACAATGGGAAGCTTTGGCAGCTGCACCCTGGAGCCCGAGGACAAAGAAAGCAGGCTTGCACCTCTTCAAGCACTAAGGTTACAGAACTCTGAGACAGCTCTCCGTGGAAAAGGGCAGAAGCCATGTTATAAATCGTGCTTTCCGAGGTCTGCACTGCTCAGCAAAAAATTAGCCTCCAAAGTTTTAATTGGTCCATCCAAAATAAATCCTTTTAATGAGTGAATTAACTGATTCAGGTCACAAACATGGAAAAATCAAACGGCAAATGTCGTGAGCAATTTGTTTGTAAAAAAAATTGACCCCTGAAGGGCCATTTCCGAACTAGCTCATGATGCCTGAGCAGAGGGGGCCTGAAGCTCTGCAGGCGCCGGCCACCTGCCTACAAGTAGACCCAGCTGCCACACAAAGGGCTGGAGCCCGAGCATTATGGGTTTCAAGGGCCAGACCTTCAAGGTTCTTCTTGGTGAGGAATCCTGCCGCAGATATAGTTGCAGGGCAGCTCTGCAGCTACAAGTTGCATCCACGCAAATCCGTGGAGCAGAAAGAGTTTGCAAATGGGAAGTCATGGGTGCCCTCCAACCGGTACACGTAACCTTTTCATTTTTGTACTAAGTGACAGACTTTTTCAAATCCTACGTGTGTAAATTATAATAGGACAAGTGGTAATTGACTTTTAAACTCCACCCACTACAAGGAGTACAATTAATCTGTTTTTAGCATAAGAACTGCTGCGCTACAAAGTTCATAAGGTACAGGCTCTTTCCCTCAAGCCAATTAAAACCTGAGTCCTGCAAAAACGTAACCGTGCAGAATTTACTCTGCAGCTGGTATTTCCAAGGGTGAAGTGGCCAGCATCCCAATCCTGAAAGGGCAAGCCCCTCCTGGCCTGAAAGGACACTGAATGCCAGACTGGACAGCCTTCTGCAAAGCCACCAGGATCTATGCTCAAAGACGAAGATAAAAGCAATTCTTGTGCAGTGATCCAAAAAATAGCATCTCTTTTTACCCCCAAAATTACCTGTTTTAATAAAGTAGACACACTGTGCCAACTGAACCATTTAATTATCTGCAAAAATGATGAATCAAAACAATAGTTCGCAAAAATAAATGACTAACCTCTGATTAAAATGTCTGTCCTCATTAAATCCAAATTAAAGGTACAATATCTTAAAAAAAGGAAAAAGAAAAACACAGCCCAAAGAAATGAGCAATCCCTCAGCAGCGACAACCTCACGTCTTACAGTGCCGTTGACCTCTCATAAAATGGCACAGCTAAGAAAAGTGCTTGATCTCCTCTCTCCAACCCTGAGGAAAGACGTGTGGAAGGACATCTGCCCGAAGTCCATAGGATGTCCTTGTGGTCTCAGACCCTGGGGCTACTACCTGGCAGGCAGCAGCAGCTCAGGCCAGGGTCTCTGTTGCTGCGCTTGGTGCATGGCTCTGGGGCAAGGAAAACGGACTCTTCCTATTACTGCTATTGCTGTTATTTTGCTAAGGAGTCTAGGGAGGGGAGTGGTTGGGAAAGAAGGACTCACAGAACTAAGGGAACATGACAGTGGGCAAAGGAGAAAGAAGAAAAACCATTCGGAGGGTGGAGTGCAGACATGATTCTCAAATCAGAGATGATCTGAGAAAAAAGGAAAGGGCAAATCCAGGCTCATTTAAATCTTGAGAAATTCTCTTTAAAAGTGTTTTGCCAGGTAGCCAACTAACATCTCAAGCAAGTGCTCATTTCTGAGTAAGGAGAGAGGGTTTTGCCCTGCATTGCACTAGGCGGGTGCCAGGTCCCGCCTGGCAGCTGCTGAGAGGATGGGTTGCCCCCTTCTACACACATGCGGGGGTCACAGTGCAGGCAGGGAGGCCAGCGCCTCCTGCAGGTACCAGAAGCCAGCGCCAAGATGACAGTATCTATGACAGTTGCAGGGGCTACTGTTTCTGAAGCACCCAATTGGCCCTGGGCGCTTTGTGTACATCACCTCTAATCTCAAAAGTCAGAAGGAAAAAAAAAAAAACATCATTCAGAAAAAAATGACATTTTTCTCAAAAGAGAAAATGGACTAAATATCATATAAACTATCTAAAGTCATGCAGCTAGATACTGAAGGGCAGACTGGTTCCATGACCAGCTTCTCTCCAGAATCAGCTGAACCGTAAATAACTGAAAGTTTCCCACATACTAAGCCCTGCCTTGGGCACTGGACGCACATCCTGCAACGAACCTGAACTCTGGCCCCAAAGCCAAGCCCCGGACAAGATGTTGTAATACTGAAAAAGGACTCCTTCCTTAGAACTGGGAGGCCAAGCACCTGGCCTAAGTTTTCCAAGAAGCACACACAGCCAAGAGGCTCACTGGCCAAAGAAGCTGCCCATCTTGGGCCCACAGAACACACAGTCTTGGCAGAATAAGTGCGCTCGTGTGTGGTGTAATTCATGTACTAAAGGACCTTGGGACAGGAGCGAAATGGGCATTTTGCTGGCGCAGGGCATATTTCAGGTAAACACACGAGGTGAGGGGACATAAAGACGGGTGTGCTTATTGCCTCTGGGTGGCAAGCGATTAAGGACTCCTAAGTGCGTCACCAGGAGCAATGCTTTGGGCCAACGAGGCAAGCTTTACCCTCTCACTCAAAATAATGGATGTTGCCTCGCCAGTGGATCATGAGATCGCTCATGCTATAAAACAAGTCAGGCGTGAGCAGCCTCTCGCTAACAAAGGATCTCACCTTGGACGGGGGCTCTGCATCACTCATTGTCTGAGAGACAATTGTGAGACAAATCTGGGGAGTGAGCAGCCTCCTTCTCCAAGCAGGTGATAAATAATTTCATGTGAATTCCAGGCTGGGGAACTAAAGTGTGTGTATTTTTAACATAAACAGGCTTAGGATCATCGTTGACCATTAACAAAAAGAGAGAAAAACTCTGATATTCAGGACATAAACAACACATGAATGACGGGGATGGGCCCAGGTATTCTGTCCACATGGGAAAGGTGGCTTCATTGTTCTGAAGCACATTACACTCTCCTTTGTCCTCCTGTCAGCAATTAAGCGCTTTTGTTCTGATACAGTCGGGAGTATACGACAGCCAGCTAACTTTTGATCTCCTCACCAAAGCTCCTACAGCTCTCTCCAACTTCTGCCAGTGCCTGCATCTTCACCTGCTGGCAGTAAGCCACTGAGAGCTTAAATCGTCCACCTGGAATCGGAGGCCTTGCTGCTGCAATGGGAAACTCAGCAGCTGGAGAACCTGGGGACTCAGGAGCAGGAGGGCAGGGGAGCTGTTGGGATAGGAGACAGCAGGTCATAGGAATGGGGCCTTTCAGAAGAGCTTGTGGGGCACACCCAGGGTCTGGGGTGCCCAGGTCCTTGGGCCTAGTTTCAGCCGAGGTTAGTTCTTAGAAGGCCTGATTTGGGAGATGAAATTTCAAAGCAGGCAAGTTACAGGCTGGCAACTAAGGTTGACTGTGGTTTAAACAAAACCTGAGCCCATGGCAGGCAGGCTATGAAACTCATGGTGCCAGAGCTAGGGGAGGGAAACACTGAGGGTTTGGTCCCAATGAGTGACAGGGTAGTCTTGGAACACCCACCATCATTACAGGGCTCCGACAAGGACCAGGTGATGTCTGCGCTCGGAGATCCCCCAGATCAAGGTCTACCGTGGCAGGGCCAGCCTAGCTCCACCAGCCGATGGGGCTCTCTGGTCTGTCCTTTTTCCTGGTTAGGAAGGATCTAATAAGGTACTGTGAGGGAGGGGCTGTGGAAAGAGTCACAGTCACACACTGTCCTGCATCTTGCTCTAACCCCTTAGCATAAATCACTGCCACCCCTACTTTACAGATGAGGAACTACAGTGCTCCTTGGCCCAGGTCATGTTAAATAAGGCCTCGTGTGTTTTCCACCGCGCTGTTCTGCCAGGTCAGAGCTGATGTCACCCATCCTGAATGCCACACCCACCATTCCGGATGCCTCTGGGACTTGGGCATCGCCATTAGCCAAGTGTAACATGGCCTCACTTCCAGGAGGTTCCACATATGATGGTCCAGGGGACATCTGAGGCTTTAAACAGTGTTGATACCCAAGAGGTCAGGCTAGTCCTTGCACAATTCATTCCAGCTACACGTGTGTTACCATTTTCAGCTTTCAATCTGACAAGGGGAGGGAAGTGTCCACGTATATCCTGGACTGAGAATGCTTCTTGTCTTGGGGGTCAGAGTTCAGGGCAGGAGTCAGAGCTTGAATGGGCTTGAATCTCAGCCCCATGGTGTAGCTAATTCACCATCTCTCTCGGCAAGGATGTCCTGAAAATAAGTGACAAAATGCACGAAGGGGTGCCCTGGAGTCTTGTACATGACAAGTAGTGGAGGAAAGTTAGGTATTACAGCATAAATTAATTCAATTAGTTTAATCCATTTTAATAAAGCAAAAATAACTTCAGCTCCCTAACTGTGTTTAAATAAAAGGAGTTGCCTTAATTATATCATTTTCCCCCTCTCAGCTGATAGTTTATTATTGTGGGAGAGACACAAACCAGAAAAGGCTAATTGATACAAGCTAGCCTTAGGCACCAGTGTCTAAATCCCAACTACTCCCTCCCCTCAGAGCCGGCCTCTGAAGCGGGCCGAGCACGGTAAGAGCTGGGATTTAAGTGCTCTTCCGTCTCCGGCACTTCCTTGCTAGGTCTGTAGTCATGCCACCCAAGGTGAGACCAACAGGGAATGGAGACGTATTTCTGCTGAAAAGCTGGACAAAATGACTAGCTTCACAGTGAGAAAGATGTCAAAGGGCTGGGCTTTCTCTTAACTGCTCCTGGGCTCTGAACCTTACAGTCAAGACAGGGTTAGAGTACAAAGTTAGTGAAGTCTAGGGGTGATAGCTGCATCTTTGTAAGCCAGACCAGGGCTACTGCAAGCTGTGAAATGCACCTGGATGCTTCCTTCCAAATCTGGGGCTCTGGAGGTGAGTGCTACCTTGTCCCCTGAAGCCCCCGGCAATCCTGCGGGTGGGGCTTCTGATCACTGTTAGTGGAACGCTGTAGTGTTGTAATGACTGATGGATGCAGCTGCTGGCGCTGAGAAATGTGGGTGTTTAGCTCCACACAGCAAGTGTGGTACCTTACCTAGCCTCTCAGTAGAGAAGCAGGGCCTGGTCCCTGCTAGTCTCAACCTAGGGTCCCTCTACCACCTCACCCCAGAATTTGACGGGAGTGTAGCCTATGAAGCCAAGGCCACCTACCCTTTGCCAGGCTTACGATCCAAACAGAGCATGACTATACAGCAGGAGGCAGCCACCTCTTTAAGAGTCCTCAAGTTCTGTCACCTAATAATGTTTTCATTTTTCATGATGATGAAATTGAAAAACGCCTTCACTCTCCCTTCTGTGGAGAGCAGGAATGAAGGCCTGCGGCGGAAGTCAGCCCTAGGCGCTCTTCCTCCAAGACACCAAAGGATTGTCAAAGGATTTTATGGAAGCCAAGTGCTTTTCTCCCTCCTGCTCCCCAGCCATCATTCTGTCACTTCCCCAAGAAAGGGCCCATGGGCTGCTTGCCACGGAAAACAGCCCACTTCTAAGTGATGGTGCGTGACAGAACGCCTTGGCTTCCAGGGCTGCCGCCCCGAGCCGTGCCAGAGAGCCTTTTATTGCCAGTTTCTCTGGACTTAGGATGGAATATTCCCTGTGCAGTCAGAGAAATAATCTTATATATCATCATTTCATAAGAGAGCACGAAGCTACAGAGATGGCGCCCATGCTGGGCCCAGGCCAGCGTGCCCTGACAGTGCTCAACAATTCCCAGTCTCTGGGCTCCTGCATGGGTCCTGTCCCTGCAGGGTAGGTGCAGGTGGGCAGTAGTGGCATTCCATGTTAATTCCCAGAGGTCATGAGGTGCTTACCTTCTCCAGATCCTTGAAACAACTTGGGGAATGGAGCGGCAGGTACTGTACTCTCGCACATGCATGAATAGCTAGCATGGAGGGGCTCGCTCAAGGCAGCATAATGCAGGACTCCAGGGGTGCCGGTCACATATGTTGTGCGGTGCACAGCCTGGGCAGCTGTGCGCAGCAGCTCTGGGCGGTGGTCTGTACAGATGCCAGCCAAGATTCTGGACCTGTGCTTGTGACCCCCAAACACCCTCCCGACCATGCTTTCTGTTCCTTTCAGGAGCACAGGGTCCACACATGGCAGCTCTCAGTGCCTAGAGATGAACAGAAGAACGAACCACCTTGCACTTTCTTTGCTTTAGTTTATTTGCATCCTCCTCAACCAGAAAGGATAGAGGCCTCCACCTGCTCAATCTGCTCATACAGGTAAAACCTCCCCAGCATGAAGCAGTGCAGTGTGAGCCAGGAAAACAGTACCAGCTAGAAAGGAATCAGGGGCCTCGAGGAAGGGCAGCTCGGGACAGGCAGGAGGAGGCAGGCACTGGAGACGAGGCAAGGAGAACACAGACAGCGAGCTGGGCTGGTGCAGCGCAGCGCAGGGGCCACGGGTGGGAACTGACACGGGGCAGGTGAGCTCTAGATGGATGCAGTTGGCACAGCGCTGGGATGTGCGGGGACACAGAGGTTTGATCCAAGGAGCAGACGGGCCCAAGCTGTGCTTTGGAAAGAGGCGCCTGCCGCCTAGGCAACTGGAGTGTGGCTAGAGCAGCCAGGTCGAGGAGCAACGCCCAGGAGTGCTGGCTGCAGAGCTTGAGCCCTGGCAGGCCCCGCCCGAGAGTGGGAAGACAGAAGGAGAGAAGCCACCCTGACGCTGGCTCCAGTGGACTCAATGGGGGACTCGCTGTGGCTGTGGCAGGCCTACAGGGTCAGGGGCCGGGCGGGGTGGGGGGCTGGAGCCTTCCTGCCTGCCTGTGCAATCCTGGCATAGGCGCTCACAGCGCTGAGCCTCCAGGAGGCGAGAGCTCCCGAGCGCCTGGTGTGTCTGCCCGCGCACACTGTTCATTAACTTCAGTGACACAGCCACCAGAGTGGATGTATAAAAGCACATCCAATTAGCTGGGCCTACATGAATATTTGCACTCTTAAATCTCTTGCATTTCGAAAGGGTTAAAGCTTATTATTAGCATATAATTTACAGTCCTTTCTCCCAGGAAAGGAATAATGCACAGTAAATGCCACATTCATTTTAATAATACATGTTACAGTCTGTGCCCAACATCTGCACAAAGGTAAAGGAGACAGATTTTTTTGACATGTCCCACTCTGCCATCTAAACACAGGCTTTTTGTTTCTTAAGTGACGGAAGGTTTAATCAAGAAAGCAGGCAATTCATCAATCGAAACAAGGCAGCGTGCGTGCGCCTGACAGCACACACATGGTTGTGTACAGAGCGAACCTGGCCACCTGTCAGCCGCACCTTTTACATCAGGATATACAAATACGCTCTGCGATCAATTCCCAGTCCGCTCCCATTCATTTCTTCTTTTGCTTATTATATTTTTCTTTATACTCGATTTCGTTGTCAGTCAGGGCCAGAGGAGACGGATAGACAAGGGAAGCAACGGCTGTTACAGGTGATGATAAAAATTTATATGCCCTTACAATGACTTATTTCCTCCTTGATTTGAGCACCATCATTAGAAACATTTTTCACTGCATTCAGGAATTTTCCCCATATGCTACTATCTGCGGCTGTGCCAACCTGAGGCTGCTTTCTGGGACCCTGGGCACCTCCCAGGCACTCACCCACCACCTCTCCATACTGCCTGAGGTGCTTCGGAAATGCCCCAGCAGAGGATAAAGGGGAGCAGAGGGTGGCCACCCAGTGCCCCATCAGACCACGAGAGCTGGCCTTACTGAGTGCCAGGCTACTACCCCTCATTAGTGCGCATCGCTCACGTATCTGACCCATGCACGCGCCCACACCCAAGTCCACGGGCAGTGGGGAGCCACGCACCCGCGCGCATGTGTGCACACGCACACACACACACACACACACACACACACACGCACACAGTGCAGATTCTGCGTCGGCACGCACGTAGGGGAGGCGGGACGGGGGGAACACCCCTCTTCACCCATGGCCTCTGCTCGATTCCCTCAGTGGGCATTTTCCAGCCCTGCAATGCTTCACGTTGCTAAGGGATTACGTTTATTTTTGTCCCCTTTTCCTAGCCAAGGGCTAGGAGTGAGGCAGGCGCTACAAAGGAGGGGAAAATGTGTTTGAGATTGTTTGGTATGCGCTTGGTGAGTTTTTAAATGATCACACTCTAAGATACACAGAGGTTTTTTTTTTTTTTCATCATAAGATGAAGAGCTCGTGGCAGAAATTTTATCCAATTGGATGAAATGTATAAATCATGAATTTCATAATACTGATAATTAAATGTCCATCTTCCAATTTAAATGAGGACTAGATTAAAACTGCATGGAGGAGGCTGATACTCAGAAATCATTAATTATTTTTAATTGCTTCGTGCCTTCCCAGTCCAATGCCAGAGTTAACATGGTCGTCCTTGGCTCCTTCAGATAAGCCCTCTTCCTGTTCGTACTGAAAAGATGGCTTTGCCCTGACCATCCGTGCGTCTCTCTTGGTGTTAGGGATCTCGAGAAGGGACAAATATGGGGGCTTTTCCAACAATCAAAAAGAAAACTAAGAAAACACAAACCAACCAACCAAACAAACAAAGAACTAGTGGGGAAAGCTAAAGCCAGAGTGGTTGTCTCTGGTAACTTTTCACTCATTGCTGAAGCAAAATACCTGACTCCCGAAATTAAGGAAGGAAAGGTTTATTCAGCTTGTAGTTTGTGGAGGTTTCAGTCTATACTCGGCTGGCTCCCAGGCAGAGGGGCACCTGGCAGAGGGCAGCAGTTCATGGCAGCAGAAAATAGCGAAGAGCAAAGGGAAGGGCAGGGGCTGTGGCTTCTAGCCCGCCTCTCTCCCTCCTTACATTATAAACAAGCTACCCTGGGGCTGGGGCTGTAGAACTCACAGTGTCCATGCCCTCCTCTTCCACAGGATGAGGATGTTTACAAACTAAGAATCCTGGCTCTTTGAGTCACTTAATTCAGCTTCTAAAACTTCTCAAGTTGACACAATGTATCAACCAGTGCAGTGGCCAATACCAGGTGTTATCATACAGTCAACATTACATTTTGAAAATCTATGACAGTGAAAGACATACTGTCAGCAACATCCTCAAAGTAGTCCTTCTCACTCCAGACACAACCATCCCTCTTTCTTTCTTTCTTTCTTTCTTTCTTTCTTTCTTTCTTTCTTTCTTTCTTTCTTTCTTTCTCTCTCTCTTTCTTTCTTTCTTTGTACAGGGTCTCACTACTGGACTTATAGTGATCCTCCTGCTTGTACCTCCCAAGTGCTGGGATTACAGTCATGCACCACCATACCCAGACCCCCATCCCACTTTCTGAAGCAGTTCTGAGTCCTGTTTTACATCTGAAGTTGCTCTGTCATGGTTGCCTTAAAGTCCAGAAACAACTCAAAATGCTACCATTTCATGGTCATTTTGACATTGGGGAAGAGCCGGAAGTTTCCTGGTGCCAGATCCAGGGAACAAGGTGGCTGAGGACATGCTCTCCGGTTTTTATGAGCCCACCTTGCCATGGGATGGCACGGGGCAGCGGCATTCACCATATTTCTGATCACCCCTTATAAAGCCATGAAAGCTATGAAAGAGGACTTCTAGGACTGCTTCAGATAGCAGCAAGAATAACAGAATAAGTATGTTCCAGGAGAGAGGAAGTACACTGGGGATTAATGACAATGCATCTTTCACTAGAATAATTTTTTTTTTTTTTTTTTTTGTCTTTTTGTCTTTTTGAGACAGGGTCTCGCTATGCAGTTGAGGCTGGCCTTGAGCTCACTTTTGTAGCCCAGGCTGGTCTCGAACTCGCACCAATCCTCCTGCCTCAGCCTCCCGAGTGCTGGGATTACAGGCATGAGCCACCACGCCCGGCTTAGAATAATTTTTTAAAAATTAAATATTTATCGTATATTTTGTTCACACTGCACACAGTCCAGTAGGCCAAGTCAGATCCTGGTTGTGGTCGTAGCTCTCACCTCAGTATAGGGGTGCCCTCCTCTGCTGTTCTAAATGGTCCCCTGAGGCTGACGGGCAAGTGGAGATGCCAGCGGCCTGCCCAGGTACTGAGGGAAAGCACTTGGGCCCTGGGGCTCAGGGCTCCAGAGGCTTCGGAGCACTCCTGCCCAGGCACCTCCTGACTCCTGGTGTTTTGGGGTTCTGGTTTCCTTCTGTGCCAGCTTTAACGTGTAAGTGTTAGTATTTTTTCAAAAGAGGAAAATATGCTTTGGTGAAAATATTCTCTGTACTTGGAGATGGAGATCAATTTATAGCAGCAGCAATGCTGGGTGTGGGGTGCACACCTGTGACGTGAGCACATGGGAGGCTGAGGTGGGAAGCATGCCACAAGTTCAAGGCCAGCCTGGGCTTTGCAAAGAGTTCAAGCCTGAATTGCAAAGTGCCAGCTGCCCTGTCTTAAAAACAGACAAATAAACAACAGCCACAACAAGAGCAGCTAGCTTCCCAAGCCGGCTCATCAAGCAAAACCTGCTGTAGCGCTGAAAGAAACAGCCCCAGGCTAGAAGGAGTAGCCCTGCCCTCTTCCCTGCTGTTCCTTGAACCCTCAGGTACCTGTGATGTCAGAGTGGGTAGGAGACTAAAGAACCCATCCATCCTGACGTCCCTGAGGTCCCTAAGGCCCTGAAGCAGGCGATCCAACTTCCCATCATTTTAGAGTCACTTTAACCATGAATGGACACTTCCCCCTTGGGGAAACTGTTCTTTTCTTGCTGTTTTGTGTCTTTTGTTTTATTTATTTATTTATTTATTTATTTAGAGATATAGTTCAGGCTGGCCTTGACCTCCCTGTGCAGCTGGTTTCAACTTCAAGGCAATGCTCCTGCCTCAGCCTCCTCAGCCAAATTCATGCTCATCCTCATTAGAACATTATGCTTTCCACAGCATTTTTTTTTTTTTTTAATTTTTATTTTATTTTCTTGTTTCAGATCTGGCTGGCTCAGCCTGCCCTGATGGTAGGGCTGGCGCAGCATGTGGTGCCAGGGATCAAACCGCGGTCCCTGAAGCCGCCCAAGCTTTCCCAAGCAGGCGCTTTAGACCACTGAGCCATCCCGCCGGGCCCCGCTTTCCACAGCATTTTATGGAGCCTTTTCATTTTTTTTCCAGGTCATAAATATTTATAGCCCTCTCACCCACATACTTGTACAGTGTTGTCTGATATATTAATGAGCTTTCCTATGCATCTCTGGGATAATTATTTGCATGGAATATAATGCGCACAAGGACAGAACTAAATCCGTCTGGGACTCCGGCATATGTTCTGACTGTAGAACCTTTTCCTCCTTCCCTTCGGCTTTCTGAAGTCCAAGGGCTGCATTGAGGGGGCCCTATTGACCCCTTACCCACCTCTCCAGGAGGGCTTCTTTTCCAGGGTCAGTGAAAGAAACAGTGAGCTTCCTCCCAGATAATTAGTGTATTTTCAACTCCATCCCTGCATGTGTTCAGATGCAGAACCAATCCAGAGATGCCTGCATAGAGCTATAGTTTACTTTCCTATCTTGCTTTTCACTCATTTTCCTGTTTCTATTTCATATATATATATATATATATATATATATATATATATATATAATATGTCAAAGGTAGCCCTTATATTGTCTGGGACAGGTAATAGAAGCAAATAACTACTCAGACATCTAAGCAAGAATTATTCTTTGTGTGTGTGTGTGTGTCTTTTTGAGATAGGTCTTGTTATGTAGTTCAGGCTGGCCTTGAGCTCACTTTTGTAGCCCAGGCTGGTCTCGAACTCCCACTGATCCTCCAGCCTCAGCTTCCCAAGTGCTGGGATTATGGGTGTGTAGGCAAGAATTATTCTTAAAAAAGAAAACTACCCGCCAGGAAGCATCCTGAAGAGGACACTCAGGGCAGTTGGGGCACAATCTGTGAAAGTCAGCTCTGGCTGGGGACAGTCCCCAGGGTCTCCAAGACTCATTCAGCTCAGCAAGGAAGGACAGCAGGGAAAGCACTAGGCAGGCCGGCAAGGGCTGCCACTTCCCCGAAGTAAGAGCGGTGAGAAAAGATGCTTTCGGAATGGAAGTATGGACCCAGGAGGTGCAGCATCCGTGCTGGGGCTGACGGTGGAGGCCCAGGTGGGTCAGGCATGGAGTGCTGCAGGCTTCGTGGGCCGCAGGTGCTACCAGCAGGATTCTGCTCCTGCAGTGTAAGACAGCTGCAGACAATTGCAGAGGGATAAGTCCAATCCAACTTTATTTGGACTCTTGTCATTTTCTCCTGGAATTACTATTTTTTTCAGTGACTTAAAAATATGACACCCCTCTTGACTAGTAGATAACGGCACAGGCTAGGGGTGGGTTCTGGCAGTGGGCTCCTCCAGGGAAGACCACTCGGACCCTAATACAAAGAGTAACACAGCATGTGGGACTTGATGAGCAAGAGAGGTGGAGACTCTGGGGTGTGCAGGGCCAGCAGGATGGAGGAGGAAGTTGCAGCTGGGGACTATGGAGCAACCCAGGTGAACAGGGTTTTACGGGACCAAATGACAGGAAGTGAACTATGTTTTCAGAAAAGGGACAATAAAAAATGACCAATCTGTGGTGTGGAGGTGATTTCCAGTAAAATTCAAAAGCATATTATGAGCCAGGCATGGGTGATCATTAGGGGCAGCAGGGTTTACCAAGAACATGCCACGTTAACACTGGGTCTATATCTTTCTTATTACAAAAGCAACATGCTATTATAGAAAAATGAGAAAAGGCAAGGAAGCCGAAGAGGAAAAGAGGATCAGAAAGGCCAGGGTGAGCCACTGCAGACACCTTGGTAAGGACCCTTTCAGACTTGAGAAATATACACATACAGATACAGATATAGATATAGATATAGATATAGATATAGATATAGATATAGATATAGATATCTGTTTCTTAAAAATGAGATCATATTGAACATTCTTCCTTTGCCAGCTGGTTTTTCCCCACGTAGCAATATTCACATGCATCTTTCTATCTAGATCATTACTTTTTGTGATGGCTGAAAAGTCAAGGCCACTGGATGGATATTTCAGAATTTAACAATCCCCCCCCCCTTTTTTTGAGCATTTAAAATATCTCCACCCTCCAGCCTTGGGTTTGAAAGTATTATTTTTGAGAAGGCAGTAGTTCTCATCCTTTGACAAACCTTTTTGCATACCTGTAAGTATTTTCTGGAAGAGATCACTGTAACAGGAAGTGTAAGAATCAAAGGTTTGGGGCCAGCCAGATAGCTCAGCGGGTTACAGTGACTGCTTAGGCAGACACAGGGACTGAGGTTTGATCCCAGGTGTGCCCTGCTAGTCCCATCTCTGAGGCATGCTGAGATAGGATTGAGACTATATGTGGTGGTACATGCCTATAATCCCAGCACATAAGATCACTACGAGTCCAGCCTGTGTAGCGAGACCCTGTAGACCCTGTACTAAATACTCAAGAAACAAAGGTTTGCCACATGCCCATTTTGATTAGGGTACAAGACTTTGAGCCTCAATCAGGATTTTTCCATTGAGCCAGTGAAAACGTCTTACTCTGATTTCATGCACGACAAAGAAGTATCTGCTGGACTATGTAGGAAAATATGCCCAGTGGAATGCAGAGTACCCCAAAGAGTGGGTAGATATGAATATATGGGAAGGCAGAGCCCAGCCTGCCAAGGGAAGATCTCACGGAGGTGGCCTTGGCTGGGTGGAAGTGGCCGCCCCAGACACTGGAAGCGTGTAAGTGGCAAATCAGCGTGAACCCTGCCCCAAGGACATCACAGGGAGTTCTTGTGCAAGGGCGATGTGGGCTAAATGCTCTCCTGCCTACGCTGGCCTTTTCATTTCCACCTCTGTGTGCCAGGGGCACCACTGCATATTGTTCTTGCTGGCACCTGCAGGACTGACCTTTGCAGGTGTGGTGAGGTGAACTGTCTTCGTGCAATGCCCAGGAAAAGAGGTCCACTCAAGGCGCACCACTGAGCAGAGAGTGAGAAGCACAGAAGCGTACATATGCACGGGATATGGGCGGGTTTCCACACCTCTAAAAACACTGCTTTGAAATCTATTTTAGTGAAGGCCCAGGAACTAAGGGAGCAGGAACCCTATCTTTAGCATTGTACCAGAGGCTTAGTGCAACAATACATATCAAAGAAAAAAAAATGTCAGTGTTGGTTCAGAAGAATACTTTTTTTTTTTTTTTTGAAGTCAATCTACGTTATTTTTTATTTTAAAGAGAATAAAAATTTTTTAAGGCCCCCAATAAAAACTCATGTAAGTAGTACAGAATTTCAAACCAGGACAATAGAAAAATTAGCAATGGTTGTTATATTACCTATCGTTATCTTTAAAGTAGTTGCTCAGATTATCAGATATAGGTATGCAAGATTGATCAAACAATTAAGTGTTAACTGTTCAATAAACAAATAGAAATTGGTAGTGTAATTATCTGAACGATCTTACTTTTTTTTTTTTTTTTTCAAGGACACTCTGATAATCCATTTTATTATTGGTAAAACCTGAGCTAGAAGGTGTGGCCCCCAAGCAGGGGTGGGTCCTTGGGTGCCCTCAGTCTTAACCAGTTTTGAAGTCAACCACTGGGAGCCCTAACTTCACAGCACCTCCCTGAGCTGTGCCACTTGGTACCAAGTTCTGTTCCCAAAGGGTGAGCACATGGGCTCTGCTCCTGCCTCGCCAGGAGGACAAGAGGCCGGGCTGCTGGTAGGGGTGGGGTAGGCGGGCTTGCCTGTCATGGCGCCCAGTGCTGAGCTTGCACTCCTTACGGAGCCAATGGGTCCTGCAGGGTTACATCTGACAGCATCACAAGTGAACAGCATCAGACCCTGGAGGGGCAGCTTGGTGTCTACAGCCACTGCGGAAACCCGAGCTGCCTGTGCTGTGGGCTGCAGCCTCTCTTCTTCCGGAAGACAAAAGCCCACTGGCCGCCACTTCCATAAATGTAACAGGAAGTTTCTGAATGGCTTCCCCTGTGTCTCGAAGCTGTTACCTTGGTATTGCTAAACTAGCCGCTGAAATGAACCCAGACAACACCTCATCAAAGCCTCGGAGTGAGGAAGCAGAGGTCCACAGGCAGACAGCCACCTTCCTGCCAGACTAGAGATTTCTTTTGCTGTGGTCCCTTCGCTGCAGAAATGCCACAGCTGGGAAAGCCATCAGAGACTGCAGGGTGGGTGGGTGTAGCCCGCTGCTGTGCTGCAGAGATCTGCCAACTGCAGAAGAAAGGTCGTCTGCTTGATGGAGCTGTCCTTGTGTGGATTCTGACCAGGGCTGCCTGGCTAGATTCACAGGCCTGTTACACATCACTCTGCCACTAAGCATCTGGGGAAATATTCAGCTTTTCTACAAAATGGGTCATCTCTCCACACTTGTTATGCTCCCTGTCGGCTCTGGTGAAGTAGCCATGGCACAAAAGAAATTCTCTGTGGAGAGGCTTTCCTTAGACAAGCACGCTTGCTCACCCCTCGGCTTCTGGAGCCGAGCCAGGGATGGGGGCATAAAAGCATCCTTGCTCCTCCCCTTCCCAGCAGGAATGTCGCCCCGAAACGGAACAACTGGCTTTTGCTTATACTTCCAAACCTATTAAGGGGCGATCATAACGAGAGAAACTAATACTGACAAGAATTATGCCATTGTTCTATTCCATCTATTTAGTAACCTGAAGTTGCAATTTTTAGAAAAAAAGATTACCTTTTAAATAACCGATTCATTACGGTACATGAATGAATGCCATGTTCCCGTGTTCAGAATGTCACTCACCATTAAGGGTGCATGCTGGGAAGTGGCACTGACTTGCCACTTCCCCTTGTACACGCACGTGCCCCTGCCTGGCGGCCCAGGATAATCAGAGGCGAGTTTGTGGGTCTCCCCAGCCCTTAGCCAGTCACCTGTGCTGCCAGGCGCCTAATGAATCTCAATTCTGTAAGCAGACTGCTAAGTTTCCCCCTCCCTGGGCGAAGGTGACAGGGAAACGAGGGTTGATGAGGTTCCTGCCAAGGTAACGCTATCAATTTCAAGGCCAAGTTCAGAAATCACAGACTCATACTCCAGGTATGTGGAGGGGAGACCACAGGGCACCCTCTGGCCACAGCCCGGCTATGCGAAATGAGAGGTGAGGACAAGCTGAGATCCGGGAGCGCCAGTTGGCCCGCTCTGCACGGCGCTGCCCTGGGTTCCTGAGGGAGACCCAGCCGGGTCTGGCAGGTAAGTGGTGCAGTGAGTATTCTCTGGAAACCTCCCTTCAAGCCTGTGGAACCTACACCTTATTTTTCATCATTAGTTTCAAAAACACGCTGAGTATCTGGCCTCTCTCTACATCCTGTGGGGACGCAAAGGAAAGGGAAGGCCTGGTTCCTGTGGAGATGGGAGAGAGCCTCCTCAGGCGAAAGGGAGGTGAGACTGACAGGCGTCCCTTGGAGACAGCATGGAGGAGGTGGCGCCCAACACAGAGCCACAGCCGGACCGCAGCAGGGGTCCCACGTACCTGATATGGCGTACAGATTCGAGTGCTGGTACTCGTAGTCTGTCCGGGTGCTGTTCCTGCCTCGGAAGGTGGCGGGGAGTGTCAGAGAGATGTGCCTGGGAAAGAGAGCAGAGAGAGGCGGTTACGAGACACAAGGGGGGGCTCCGAGGTTCAGGAAATGCCTGACACCATCAAGAGCCGCACCGCAGCCTGGAGCAGAGTGCAGCATTCCCGGCCAACCTCTGCCGTTCCTTCCCACCACCCTCACAGCTCTTAGGGATCCAGAAGCTTCCAGACATCAGCAGCCACTCGCTTCCATACTGGAGAGGAATCCGAGAAGAAGAAAGGGTCGCCCAGGCCTCCTGACACGGCCAAGGGCGGACCCAGCCCCACCCACTTGGCCATCTGCTTCCCGGAGAACGGGTTCCAGGCTCAGTGCTCGGGCATTGACTTGTGCCATTCTTCTTCCAATGGCTCCCACTCTGCTGCAGGCTGACAGAGGTCATGACCCAGGAAGCCCTTGAGGAACGGAGGTGAGCCATTCCCAGCAAGTGATCCCCAATCACTGATGACCTCTGTACATCAGGAGGGCACACACCGAGCTCTGACCTGCTGGGTCTGTGAGTCCCCCCTTGGGGTGGAGCGTGCAGCAGGTGCTTGGGAAAGCACCTTCGATGAGTCTACATGGTCTCATGGTCAGGAAGTTGGCCATGGCACCTGTGTCACAAGCACGCAGTCTGAGAATTTGGTCCGCACTAAAGAATCCATTAGGTGTGGCCATCGGCTGCCTTTAGTGACTGGCTGTCTTAGTTACTCTTCTCTTGTTGCTGGGACAAACACCTAACACTCAAAATGAAGGAAGGAAAGGTTTATTAGCTCGCAGTTACTGGAGGTTTCAGTTCATACTCGGCTGGATCCAAGGCAAAGAGGCACAGTGCAGAGGCCAGCAGTTCAAGGCGGCGGAACAGCAACAAAATGGTGACAGAGGCAACGGAACAACCAGGAGAGCAGAGAGCAACAGCCTGAGTCTGTCTCTCTATCTCTCTTTTTATTGCATTCAGGCTCTCCGCCTCAGCCTATGTACCTTAGGCTACACCCATGATCCCAGAAGTACTCAGACCATAATCCCATCAGTATTAAAACACATAATCCCGGTGACTCATGAGTCAAGTCACAATCTACAGAAGTCCCTGCCCATGATTGCATGAGGCTTTGGGGGGGACAACTAGACATAAACCATAACACTGGGGAAAATAATCATTGTAACAATAGGAGGAAAGATACTCAAAACTTGGAGGGGCGACTGGTGGGTAGTGGGGAACAGCTCACAGCAATGTTTCAGCCACCCCTGGCCATTTCTAGAAGGGAAGAGACTGGAAGGAGCTTCTGTGACATGAAGAAAGCTGTCGGTGACATGGACCTTTTTCACATGACCCGTGTGTGTCCTTACCAGATACCTGCTGTGTCGAAGGACTCTAGGGAGGAAAGAGCTCAGGCAGGGCCATCTCCTCAGGGCCAGGATTGAGCCCTGTAGGCAGGTGTCTTGCTGGGATGAGATGAGTGTGGAGGGCTGCATTTGTGGGGACAGTGGTACCATGGGCCTGTGGCTGCCCAGAGCAGGGGCTCCAGAATGCTGATCATGTGCCCAGGCTGCAGGGGCAGGCAGATAGCTGCACACAGAGCTATGTCACCCCCAGGCACCTGGGGGCATGCCAGGGGCACTGCCTGGGTGTTACTGATGCTATAGGTGCTAGGAGAAAGGGAACCCTGGGTTCTGGGGAGCATGGAAAGAGGGGACAGCTCGTCCCATGGGAGGGAAAGGGCTTCCTGACACCTCACATGAACAAGGGGTGGCAGAAATCTACCAGGTAGCTGCACCAATGCTGTGGTGATGATTTAGGGCCCCACAAGCAAGTCCCCTTCAAACGCCTCACCTCTGGACACAAAGGAATGATGAAGGGCGGTAGGATGACAGGTGACCATGTAGAGTGTGGCTAGGGGGCAGGCCTAGGGGCATGGGGAAGATGTGCAATCTCCAAGGCTCCCCAAAGTGGCCCTGTGGGGGTCAGCTGCAGGCCGGCTGCTCGGTGCATGTGGCCTGGTGCAAAGCAAGCACATGGGACAGCTGCTCAGTCACAGGTGAATTTCCAGACACCAGGGGCAGAGTGTTGAGCCTGCACGTGCATGGGGCCCTTGTGAGTGACAACAGCTCATGTCCTGACACCTGGCTGTGGCACCAACTGCTGTGGTCCCCAGCATACTAGTGAGAGAACTTCCAGCCCTGGGAAGAGCTGGGCTTCAGAGTGGCCAGATGTTAGGATCTGTGAGCCTCAGAAGCCCTCAAAAGCTGCCTGTGACCCAGCCTTGGGCCCAAGGGCGCCCGTGCTCCGTGGCAGCCCTCACAGAACAAGGGAGGCAAGGGGTGCATTCTCATGGAAGCGGCACACCACCACTGCTGGGAAGGCGGAGTGGGTGGAGCACTCAGGAAGGCTTCCATAGGCAACTGAGGACAGCAGGGGAGTCCAGGGCACACAGGGAGGGGCGGGGTGCACTCTGTGCTCTGCAGCTTTTCCTGCTTCCATCCATTCCCTTCCTTCGTCTATGCTCCTGTTAGATGGTGGCAGGGTGCTGGCACAGCACCCTCCTCACAGTCTTTCTCCCACCAGTCTAATGCACACCTCACCCCTGCTTCTAGCCGGCCCTACGTCCCAGCCCACCTCCACAGACTCTGCCTCCTGTTGTTCTTGAGAACTCTGGGGATCTCTGAAGCTGCTTTACTCTTTCATGTCTCTGCCTGACCCTGTCAGCGCTACTCCCTCTTCCTATAGCTTTTCTATCCTTCATATTCTTTCCAAACTCCTATTCATCCTTCAAGACCCCAGGCCAGCATTTGTGCTTTGGTAGAATCTTCCCTGCACTTGTCCCAAGTGCGAATAGGTGCCCATGTCTTTTCTCAAGATGACAGCCTCCTCCACAGTGGAGCCAAATCTCATCCATGTTATATCCTATCTCCTAGGACAATTTCTGCCACTGAACACAATCACCGAACAGTAGTTGACCAAATCAAGTGTTGCATTTCACCCCCTGAAACCCCAGGGTCTGTGTGTAGCACGTGCTGCTACAGTCTCTGGCCTGTGTGGACTCAAAGGATCTCTGTCTTTCACAGGTCCCACACTTCTCAGCTATGGAGGGAAACAGGAGTGGTATACGAAGGGGTCAGTGGCTGAGGCGAGAACAGTGCCTCCCACTCCACAGGGAGCTTCTCCCCTTCATCCTCTCCCTGGACAGAGGAAGCAGGGGAAAAGCCTCAGTGGGCTGCCTGGTGCTGAGAGCACGGAGTCTTATCTCCTCTGCTTGAACAGTGAAGCCACCTGCCACAGAAGCAGTGACGGGGGTGTGTGTGTGAGGGCTCTGACATTGGGTCAGCCTGAAAGGGGCAGCAGAGGAGGGAAGAGGGGCTCTGTGCTCGGCTGAGTTCCGGGCACTGCGAGACGCTTTCCCTGTGTTGGGTGGGTGCACCTGCCAGGGTCTGGGCTGGCTCCTACACAGATGTCACATGCCTGAGTCCTCTTGACGGGCTTCCTGGGTAGGAATAATAACTCTGGCTGACCACAGCAAGAAACTGAGGCTCTCAGCGGCAGAGCTGATAAGAAGGCTGGAAATTCCAGGAGAGGTTGGCCATGAGTCCTCAGGGTTATTATTATGGTTTTAAAGGTATCCTGATGTATCCTCTGCTTATAAGGTTTGGAGAGTGAGGTCCTCCACACCAGGGCACAAAGGGCCATCTTGAGGACCCGTGTGGAACTGGAGGCCAGGGACTCCACCCCTCTGCCACTTCCTTCCTGGCTATCCAAGGAGGCAGAGCAATTGCAGTGGTCAGCCATGGCATGTAGGTTCAGATCCCAGCACGGACCTAGGAGCAGGTGACCTTTGGCAGGGCTGTCACCTCCAGGCTGTGGCAACCACGGAGTAGCATTCTAACTTCAGGTGCTATTCTGAGTCTTCCCATTCCTGCTAGCCCTGGAATTATTGCAGAGTCTGGCTCATGAGGGCCTGAAGACAGGATTGTTACAAAATCCACCAAGGACTTCCTTTTGCTTTTTTTTTTTTTTTGGTGTGTGTGTCTTTTTGAGACAGGGTCTCGCTATACAGTTCAGGCTGGCCTTGAGCTCACTTTTGTAGCTCAGGCTGGTCTTGAACTCACACTGATCCTCCTGCCTCAGCCTCCCCAGTGCTGGGATTACAGGCATGCACCACTATGCCTGGCTTCCTTTTGCTTTTGAACAAGATCAAACTGTCCCATGGATGGGTAGGTCTGCCAGTTGGGTCTCTTCCTCTTCTCTGAAGGCACCTTGTCCATATATCCTGCCCTCATCCCTGCCAGCCCTGGTTGAGGATTTCTGTCCCTCCATCCCCCTGGCTCTTATTCCTGCCTCAGGGCCTTTGCCCTTACTGTTTCCTCTGCCTGCGATGCTCTCTGCTAGCCCCCTGCAGTCTGCTCTTCTTTCTGGATCCCTTAGAGGCTCCTACCCTAGGCCCCTTTGGAGGAAAGGCCCCCCAACCCCAACCACTCTCGTGATGCCCACCTTGGACTCTGTGTGACTCCACTTACTTCTGCATCTCTCTGGGCCCAAGGGCAGTGCACAACGTAGCCAGCACCCACAGGTGTTGGGGACAATGCTGTATGATCACCTAGTGTTTGCTGAGTGAGTGAATGGATCTGAGTCCAACTGTAATTAGAGATAACCTTGGGAATCTTCCAGGAAGCCTTCCCCCTTGTCTCCTTCTCATTTCCAGGACTGGCTGGTTAATGGTTTGGAAAATGCAACTATTTCTGATGCATGGACATTTTTACATAAATAGTAAGTGCGTTCCTTGTGGCATTGCTTGTAAAGCCAAAAAAAGAAAAACCAGAATCAAATGAGATATTAAACAATAGGGAACTGGTTAAAAAATTATGGTACCACTGTGTACTAAAATATTTTAGAAAATTACTTAATACCCTGGCCCACAGCATTGAGAAAGACATAAGATGCTGATTTTTATATTGAATCACCCAATGAGGTAGGCACCGCACCCAGGCCCAGCGCTTGGCTAGAGGAGAAGGAAGGAGGGAACAGAGCCACCAGGTGGGGGTCTGGCCTTTGGCTTCTCCACAGCATCTGAGCCAGGGGCCTCAGGACAGTGAGCAGGGGCTGGACATCCTGAATGGAACCAGGCATTCGGGAAAATGATGGTGGCTGGATGGATACCAGCTTCGGCAGAGGAGTTCTGGGAACCCCCAGTGACCAGACCAGAGCAGACCAAGGAGAAGTCTACTTAAAAGCCCAGGACACCACCTCTGTGTAGGATGCCACCTAGGGCAGAAGAGCTTCCAGGATCTTCTCCAGGAGCTGAGGGTGGCCATCAGAAGCCAGCCATGTCTGCCGCTGGATCAAGTGATGACTGCTGACTGCGAAGTCTGCCTGATAACGGGAGAACAGGGACTGGAACAGCCTCCAAATCCCCAAGGGGTTTTGACCAAGTTTTGCTCCCTGAGTCCTGCTTGTGGAACTGCCCAGCCGGGATGCACTGCTGCTTCTGGTGGCCAGCACGTCTGTCGAAGGAGGGACTGGCTATTTTATGACAGACAGCCCGGCATTACACACTCTACCGATGACAACAGCTATAGCTAAATAGATGCTGAGGAAAATTTCATTTTCCTCCTAGTCAGTCTGAGGCACCTTATTCAATTAACATGGCCATGAAGCTGCAGACAGCTCTGTATAAAAGCCTTTCAGTTACAGAATACATTTTATTATGTGACAATAGTCGCCAACACGATTTATTTCCTTTGATGGGATTCTGCTTTTTCCTTGTTAATTTAAATCTGTATTTTCTAGTGCTGATTCCAGGTCTGTGTGAATTTTTAAAATGTTACCATTAATCTTGTGAACCCGGTGGCCACTTATAATGAAGATGGCTCTGCTCGATAGTGACAGGGCCTGCTGCCCCCTCAGACTGTCAAAGGACATCGTCGAGGGGATGGCGGATATGAAGGCAGAGCCTGGAGTATATTCAGGCACAGATGTCATTTCTATGTCCTGTCCCCTGCATGCTTTCCGTCTCTAGCAACATTCGCCTCTGTCTTGGTCTCCCTATGTCTCTCTCTCTCATGAGGCAAACTTTGTGACATGCAATCGCCGTGCCCATTCACCCTGTCTTCCTAGGGCTGTGCGCTGTATCAAAGTAGCCTTCTGGGGCAGCAATTCTCACTGTGCTTCAGGGACCCCTGGGGGCTCCCCAGATTTTCAGAGGGCCCACAAAATCAAGGTAGTTTTTACAATAACAGAGACATCACTTGCCTTTTCCTTAAGCAAGACACTAAAAAGCACCAACTATATATATAAAAAAAGTCAGCAATAAGCTTCCTCTTAGCATTCAAAAGTCTTGTTCATCAAAAGATGCAAATGAAAAAACAAGCTACAGACCTGGAAAAGGTATTTATAAGTCATATATCTAACTTATATCTAGGATATATACAGAGCCCTGAAAACTTAGGAACACCATCTAACATAGAGAAAGCCAAAAAAAATCCAGACATGTCCCTAACAAAAGTACAAGTAGTAAATCTGAATGTGAAAAGACTTCAACATCATTAGTCATAAGGGAAACACAAATTAAAATCCCAACAGGCACTACCACGCACTCCTCTTCTAGCATGGAGAAAGCTAAAAAAAGACCGCACCAATTGTTGGCGAGGATGTGGAGCCCCGGGAACTCTTATGCACTGTTGGGAGGAACGCAAAGTGATATAACCACTGCAGAAAACAGATTTTGTTTCTTCAAAAGTTAAACATGCCCTATCATAAAACTTAGACATCACTCTTCTAGATTTATTTTACCAAAGAGAAATAAGTCATGCATACGTCTACACTCAGATTTATATATAAACATATGTCAGCTTTATTGGTAACAGCCCAAAACAGAAAACAAGCTGCCCAACAATAGGAGACCAGGTAAACAATATGGCCTATATCATCCACTGGATATTACTCAGCAATCAAAAAGGAACAGATTAGATGCAAAATGAACAGAACAGATGCAAAACACACAAAATTTCAGACAGCTATGCTGAGTAAAGTGAGGGAAGAAAAGTATATATACAGCTTGATTTCATTTATAAAAAGTTCTAGAAAATATGGGTTAATCCCTGCAGCTAGGAAGTCGATCAGTGGCCATCTGAGGGATGCACTGTATTATAAGAAGCCAAAGAGCTGGGCAGAGTGGTAACTGTTTATCATCCCCAAACTCTGGAAGCTTGAGGAAGCGGGGTAGTGTTGCAAGTTCAAACCTAGCCTGGACAACTGTGTGAGACCCTATCTGTCTTAGTTACTTTTCTCTCCTTGCTGGGACAAATATCCGACACCCAAAATGAAGGAAGGAAAGGTTTATTTAGCTCACAGTTACTGGAGGTTTCAGTCCATATTTGGCTGGCCCAAGGCTGAGTGGAACAGAGCAGAGAGCATCAGTTCATGGCGGCAGAACAGCAACAATTGTGACAGAGGCAACGGACCAACCAGGGCAGCAGAGAGCAACAGTGCTAGTCAGTCTCTCTGTCTCTCTTTAAATTACCTGAGGCTCTCTACCTCAGCCTCTCTGCCTCAGGCCACACCTATAATTCCCAGAAGTACTCAGACCATAATCTCATCAGTATTAAAATAACACAAACCCAGTGAATCATGGATCAAGTCTCAAATTCTAGAGACTTGACTCATGAGGCTTTGGGGGGACAACTAGACATAAACCATAACACTATCTCAAAGTGAAAAAAAAGAGCTGGGAATGTAGCTCATTGTAAAGGACCTGGGGTCTGTCCCAAGTGCCTCAAAAAAAAAAAAAAAAAAAAAAAAAAAAAAAAAAAAAAAAAAAAAAAAAAAAA